>PNEQ01120937.1:0-38617 GCA_003012365.1 Medauroidea extradentata
TTTTTTTTTTTTTTTTTTTGTTTTTTTTTTTTTTTTTTTTTTTTTTTTTTTTTTTTTTTTTTTTTTTTTTTTTTTTTTTTAACTATTTGACGGTATACTTGAGAGCGACTTAAAAGAATGCAAAACTCTTAGTGAAACTGAAAGTCCGTTACACCGTACGATTATTTTTTGTGAAATTGTGTAGAGTAAGAAATACATTTTGTAATATTTATTTATGCCAAATACTGCATCTACATATTGTGGTGTCAGTGAGTTGTAATTGGTTATAAAGAAAACAGTATTATTACTGTTATATTAATTTCACATTTATTTCGCGTTGGCGATTCGGCACAGATGTTTTAGAAACTTCAAGGCCGGCTTAACCCACAGTAGTGAAAATATTGCTACCGTAAAATTTTTTAATGATATTTTTTTAAATGTTTTTTCTTTGCATTTGCAGGCAATATGCAGCTCAGATATTTCCATGATATTTTAGTACAGAGTACTTTTGCATCATATTCTTAGGTCGTTGAGTAGCACGTTCGCGTCCTGGTTTCAACTACGTAGCCGATATATTGTCACTCACCCCTCCTCCCTCTTCATGACATTTGGCCAGCAACAATTTTCGTATATTATATGTGTATCACTATCATACTTTCATTAACGAGTAAACTTTGAGTACAAAGCGTGAAATTAGGAAATAATATGACATACTGTTTATATGTTTTAAATATAAATTGAATTAAATAGTTCAGTATTTAATACCACTACAATTGGCACTGCCTACAGCTTAAATTTAAATGCATGAAATATCTATATCAGTTCACATTATTTCAGAAATTGTAACAAGTTTTCAGATTACGTAAACTTATTTCCTCGCATTTGTATGTCACCAATGTTTCAAAACAGCTATAGATTTTTTAAATGTGACAATTGTTTTGATTGGTTGACTTTATTCGACAAATTTGCTTTGTAATAGTTAAATGCAAGGAAAACATTATCATACGACCTACATGCGTTTAAATTAAAAATAATGTTTGTACTAGATACTACAGTTTATTGTGTTTACACCGGGTGACCTTATTTTTAATACATAGGATATTTCCTCACATCATTTACCACAATAGGTCCAAATGCATGTAAAATATTTCACGGGTGAGCAATCTCCTTTACCAGGCTGTAAGAAATAATGTGTAGACACACAAATACACACACAAACATATATATATATATGTGTGTGTGTGTGCACAAACACATACACACACTCCCGGTCCGTTTGAATTAAATCTATCACAAACGCCTTTTCAGAACTAATTATAATTAAGGTAATATTTAGTTATATATGCCCTTAAATGTCTTTCTTTCTTTATATAAATGTTATACACACAATTTCAAGTTATTAGTATTTAATTTGGATAAATTTAAGATGGAGGTATTTATTTATTATTTTCCTCGGTGATGAAGCATTTCCTGTAGGCCCTATTGATTCTAGTAATTTGATTTGTTTTATATAAAACCAATTTGCTTGATTAAATTTTCCAGTGCTCCGATGCAGTCATGCGGAACTTTGGAAGTTTATTTGAAAAGAGTGCCACATACACTGCGTAAAATCTTATATTACTCATACGAGTTCTTAAATGGCAAACACATTATTCCGTTTAGTAAGGAACTTTCTTCAATGTAGTCATGAGAATAGGCAAGGGCATATAAATAAGTGTAGCGTCCTGCGTCATCTATTGTTGGCCGATAGTTATATAGCACGTTCTAGTTGTTTACAGACGAATCACAGACGTCCAGTAGCAGTGCACAAGGTCTGTCATTGGCCCAGTCAAATAGGGACTCAACAGTAACGAAATCAAAGCATTGGAAATGAATACATTACACTGTTAGAAAAAAATTCCGTGTATTTATGGAAAAGTACTGGCAAAAAATTATCCAGAAATCTTTGTTAAGTAACAGACACTAAGTTTTTCTTGATAACGTAACCCTCCGTAAAATAACGGACAATCCATTTTACGCAAAAAAATTTAAACTTCTGTAATCTACTAGCAGTCCATTTTCTAGTAATATTAAATTTCCTAATTAGCTATGTGTTACTGAGATTCTGACGCACTATTTATTAATCTGAAAAAAATTTCCAAGTTGCTGGGATTCGAACCCATGACCTTATAATTGCCAGGCAGAAGCTTCAACCATTTTTTTAAACGTTTGGTGCAGTGGCGATGCGGACCAACTGATCCACGGGGGGTCGGCAACCATTGAACCACACTGGCAATTTATAAGTGAATGAGTTCCATGTAGTGGTAAGATATCAACTTTATAAGAGACAACTTTTGTATTTGACATCCAGTATTCATAGTGATAATAAATAACACTTTGTTCAAGAAACATAGTAAAATACGCTTTAAAATTGTAGAAATATATTTTCATGAATTTATGGAAAGTTATAATCAAACATCCGTAAACAGGCAACACGGACAAATTTCCGTAAACAAAATATTACGAAAACCACTTCCGTAAAATTACAGTACTTTTCTGTAAATATTTCCGTGAATTTACGGAAATTTTTAACAGTGTACATTTAAGCCAAACAGTCAACTTATTCCGCGATGAATCACCTTCTCTAAATATGGCCTTTTCGGGACAAATTCTGCAAACACATATCGGATTTTATGCGAATTAGTACGAAATTATAATGTTTTACGGGAAAAGCTATGCACTTTACCTATTGATCTGAAATATTTTGCTGTAAAGTGCGTTGTTTTTACTATTTAATATTTTTCCGGGGACGAATTCCGGAAAAAGAAGAAGTTTTAAGCGGATTTTCGTGAATTTTGGATATGTTATGGTAAATGTTATGCTCTTTAATTTTTCTCTCTACATGTTTCTCGTGAGATGCACTGTTTTCAACTAAGCGACAGTTGAAACTTTATATGCATTGCAGTGAACTAAGGTAAGAGGATTTCTTAAAAAATTTCGATTGCCTTGTCTTATTTTAAGCAACAGCGCATAAGCAAAATAATTATTTAAATAGGAACAGTACTGTATTCGAGTGAAATTTGTATGCGTTTTTTTGCCCGCGGAAAATTTTACTCTATATTTATCACTGTCTGAAAATTTGCACAAAAATGTTTAGTTTATCATCAAAACAAATTTTACGGTATGCTTTTCAGTGTAGTGTAATATAAAGTAAATTGTGTGTTTTTAAGTGTGGCGTCTTGCATAAATGCAGTTCTGTCTCAATGTTTATACGAAAAGTACAAAGTTAATGTTCAAAATAAACTACGTGTATGTATTCATAGTAAAGTGTTATATATACTATGTTTTTCAGTGCAACGCCTTCCTCTAAAATCTGTGCCATTTATATTTTGTTGAATTTTAAAACAAATTTTACTGCGTGTCTTTCAGAAACATATCTTGAGCTACCTCAAATTTCGTTTGAAAAAAAAATAGTTTCTATTCGAAACAAATTTTACCAAGCATGATAATTATGCTTGTACTTGCACCACTTTACGTTTTAGCAGTGTCCAAACTTACCAATTTGTAATTTAGGTTAGTGGGAATTTCAAGTAGATGTAGGTATTTGAACTACTCTTGGCAACACATCTTGTGTTCAGTTTAGGAACTATGCTACTGTTTAATTTCCTCAGTAAACGAAAAATAAAAGAAACATAAATGTGTTTCGAAAAGTTATAAATGATTTAATTTTTGCTTTTCATTACGGATTACGTAAAAGTGATATATGATATACTTTTATGAAATATATTACATACATAAATTTCTTCCTGGTAAACTAATATCATGCCACGCTCCTGCTTTGTTGTTTCATCTGATTAACTGTTGTTAATCTTTTAAAACATCCTTTAAAAATACCGTTTAAAAAGATTTCTTTAGCAGTAAAATATGTTGTAAATAAAGTGAATGTAAATAATAGAGACCTTAGAGGAAAGCGTTACGCTCAAGAACTCACATTCTCAGCGGCCTGCCTACACTGCTGGGAGGCACATGGGCATGCCGTACTGATCGTATGACAACCTTCGAAAGATATGGCAACAGTGTAAGCCAGTCTGTCTGCAAGCGTTTTTATTCTCACGTTCTCACAGTACTGCTGTCTCGCGCCCCACCTCCGCACCCTTCTAACAACTGTACGTGACACAGGTCCTGTCCGAAAGTTGAGGAAGGAGGGGGAGGGACATGCTTTCGTACAGTTCAAATATTTCTTGTCTTTCTCGCCAGATGGAAGCACTTCACAGGGGACTTGTAGTCAACCTAACACATCGTTACATACATTTGATTTTTTGTCTACATTTCGTGAACAAGTTTACCAAACTGCAATATTATTGCTTATAAAATTCATTTAAATGCAACATTATGATACGGTGTAGTATTTTTGTTTCAAATCGTTGGTTAAAGTGTCTAAATTTGCTACTGAAATTACATAACAAAAATTATGAAAAAATGCATTTACATTAGCATGTAAAATGCATCAGTAAACTGTTTCAAACAACTGTTTTTAAAAACCGAATGTGACACGCAATTTTTCGTACTTTAATCTAGCAAGTAAATGCAGTAATTAGTAAAAAATGTTATTCTGATTCTTGCTGTAATGGCTGCAAAATTAGTATGCAAAGTTCGTTTAAAGTGTCAAAACATATATTAAAATTTTTTTTCTAAAAAAAAATTATGTTTCTCCAAAACTTGTCATTTATGTCTACTACAAAATAAATAATTTCAAGTTCATTTTAACATTATTTATTTAGGGAATAATCCCCCTTAAGCAACAAGTAGTAACATTTTTTTTACCATTCTAATGCAATAAAGTTACCTCAGACAATGATAATACGCAATATAATGCACCTTACCCTTAGGTTGCAGTTCAAATAGGCTAGAAACATGACACGATATTTTGTCAACGCTGGTGAGGGGTCAAATGATGTGAGTATGGAGTAGCGCTGGAATGAAAGGGCGAGAGAAACGGGAGATCCCCGAGAAAATCAACCGACCAACAGCTTCAACCAGCACGATTCTCACATGCAAAAATGAAACATGACAATTTGTTTAAGACTGCTGCAGCTTGTGGCACGCTAGCAGAATTCATGTTAAATAATATTCAAAATGTAACAATTCTGCGCAAGGTAATCAGTAAGCTAAAGAGTCACTACAGTCAAGGAGTGGGCACATTACCAAAATATTGCATTAAGGAGTTTAATATTTGTATTGTTCTTATCATCAAAGTTATTCAATTTTTATTTTCAAGTTCATACACACAGATCAATAACAACACTAGGCGATCCCTATTATACGCTAATACTGCAATATTGAAGAACAAAAAGAAAATCACACTGCATTTTGAGCCCCTCCCAAAGACTACACTGGCCTGCAAACTAAATTAATCGTTACCCTCGATAGCAAATGAAGCAAAATATAAAATTACAATGGCACAGTAGCAAATACAATAACATTTCAAATGCCCCTAAGCGGATGCAATGATCAAATGGTTAGAGCACTTGTCTCCTACCAAGACTAGTTGTGTTCAATGCTCAGCAGTGTTGCCCAGCATGTTCAATTATGCAGTACAGAAGTTTTTCAACGAGGGTGTTTCTCATTTAAAAGTGCTGCTCCATATCCAATTAATGCCATTTCTCATTATCTTTTGAGACCTTCAGATGAAAGAAACCAAAATTTTTTCTCAAGGCAACCTCTAAATTATTTTGTCTGTGTCTTGAAGGAAAAGCAAAAGTAAAAAAAAAAATTAGAGAAATTGCTAAAATGCATGTAGTTGCCAGGCATCTAATACAAATAAAAACTACATAAGTTATCTTATCACTGGAAATTACAAGGAGCAGCAAATGTTGGTATCAGAAATGTTATGAGAAATCTCGCTAGTAGGACGAGGTGAATAGGATCGCTGGGGTGAAGAGCATGAAAAGATTTAAACAAAGTTATCAGTGCAATATTTGCTTTAGAAACTTATTTTTCCTTGATAGGCAAATTAATGCTGTTGACAAGTAGTTTGACAGAAACATAACTTTTAAGAAGAATAGTTGTTGGCAAGAAATTTGTTTCAAAGTTTGATCCTATTCACCCCACTGTAGTCATATTCATCCGGTTGTATGGTGTCGCATGAAACATATATTAAAATTGGAAGGTAGTTTTTAACGATAGTGAGACAGCACACATGGACATGATTAATATTCATATTTAAGTATTTTTTTCTCTCCAATTGAATGTTCAGTTGATAACATTAAATAAGAACGCACACAAAATTTCAATAATAAATAAATTTTTAATTTACACTTCTGTTAATGATATGTGAAATTTTCATTTTATGTCAGAAGTAAAGTTAATGGCTAAATTAAATTCCATTACAGATAACGTTTGCCACGTTGGGGTAACGATAAATAAATCGCATCCATATTCTGTTCTTCACTAGAGACCACAAATTAACTCAGCTACCAGTAACAGAGTGGTACACCTGCTGCCCAATACTCCTGGCGTGACAGAAATCACGATATAATAATGCAAGTAGTTTCTTTCAGTTGAATTATGTAGCAATATGGTTTCCAAGGAAAATGCAATCTTGGCATACGGTATATATCAAATAGTGTTAAAGATATCACAGCCATGCAAAACATGGCAGTTATCTGAAAGTAGCCTAATTTTTCACACACATATATATATATATATATATATATATATATACATATATAATACTTCAATTTTCCTTGTTATTCTATACAGGCTGCAGTTAATATCTGTAAACATATTTTTGTTTAGTAAGCATCAAAGGAAACCACCGATGTGCGGTAACTGTATTCCTACTTTCTCATGTTGGATCATCGGACCGTTTTCAAAGACCATTCGGATCGAATTTATTATTTTCGTACGGGGCCTAAATTGTACGAATGCACGCGAAGTAAACACATGTTCATGAATATCATGTAGAATGTCGCCACTTGAATTCAAATGCTTCCAGTTGTACTACTTCTTCTACTCCTACTACAATTATTATTACTGATGTTAAGTTACTGAAGATGTCAAACCAAAAGCCTTATTTATTAGTGTTTTATGATATTAGTGGTTAGTGGCATCGCTAACACTTATTTTGTTCCAATTGCTGACATATCACTACAGCCTTCACACAGTTATAATAAGTAGTAGAGTATAGCCGATTCTATTGCAGGAGCAGGGAGCAGGGATCGGGGATCTGTTCAGTATTTGTCTCCTAATTATTCGTATATGGTTTACTAACTGTATTGGTTACTGTCCGTTGACTTGATTGGTAGCTACTCTCATGGTAGTACACTCCATTTTGTTTTTATTAGTTATACAGTTAACTGCTAGGTCGGGCTGCAAGTAGTTACTGATCGTCTCCTAGGTGGTGTTGATTGTTAGGACTTTGGTGCTGAGACTTTCCACCAGGAAAGCTGGTAGCTATACCAATCGTCTTGGTTCCAGTGTCGTCTGATAGATAGCATTAGTGTTTTGTACTAATAGTTCAGTCCATCTCCATTTCCATGTCTCACCGTTAGGAGCACTACACTACCTGACCTAACCTAACTAAACCTAACCTGACCTGTCCTTTTAACAAGTCACATTTCTAACCTTGTTCTTCCTTTAACCAACACTTATGTCTATCTTGTATTACTTTTTAAACTCATGTACCACATTTCAGTATTTATATCTCTCTTCACCCTCCTCGCTCTCCCTCGAACCTCCTCCTCTCTCTCTCCCGTCTCTATCATTCCACCCTCTTCTCACTCTCTCTCCGCTATGTTCGTATCTACCTTCACCCTGCTCCTCTCTCACTCCACCTTCCTCTTCTTTATATCTCTCAACCCTCATCACCTCTCTCCAACTTCCTCTCCCTTCACCCTCCTCGCTCTCCCTCAAACCTTCTCCTCCTTCTCTCTCCCTTCTCTCTCATTCCACCTTATTCTCTCTCTACTATGCTCCTCTCTCCCTTCATCCTGCTCCTCTCTCCCTCCACCCTTCTCTTCTCTCTCTCCCTCAAACCTCACCATATCTCTCCACCGTCCTCTTTCATCTCCAACTCTCTCTTTCTCCCTTACAGATAATGAATTTTGCTGCTTGGATTTCTGAGTTAGACCTCCAAAGACTTTTTTTCATTTTTAAATATTTGGTTTTATTTGTTTTCTTGTACGTTGGACTTTGGTTTGTCGTTTCTAGTGTCGCACAGAAACAATTCGTACTTTGGTTTAAGTAATTTTCTTGTATGTAGATAATTGTGTACAGTATGTTATTTATTTGATTTTTTTGCCTGTATCTAACCTTATATTACATGACCTAACCTCTTACCAAGTCACGTGTCTAACCTTGTCTCTGTTCGTTCTTTAACCTAACACTTGTTTTCCCTTGAATGTATGTCTTGCATTACTTTTTTGAACTTGTGTATTGTTTTAGTTATTTTTGTGACCTTCTCCACCCTCCTCCCTCTCTCTCTCGCTCTACCCACCTCTATCTCATTTCACCCTGCTCCTCTCTCCCTTCACCCTGCTCCTCTTGCCCTCTGCCCTCCTCTTTTCTTTCTCCCTCAACCCTCATCACCTCTCTCCACCCTCCTCTCTCTCTCTCCACCACCCTCTTTCTCCCTCACAGTTATTGCATTTTTCTGTTTGGCTTTCTGAGTTAAACCTCAAAAGACATTTTTTCGTTTTAAATTTTTGGTTTTATTTATTTTCTTGTATGTTGGACTTTAGTTGGTGGTTTCTAGTGTCGCACAGTAACAATTCGTACTTTTGTTTAAGTAATTTTCCTGTATGTAGATGATTGTGTACAATTTGTTATTTATTTTTATTTTTTTGCCTGTATCTAACCATATATATCACGACCTTACCTCCTACCGAGTCACATGTCTAACCTTATATCCATTATTCCTTTAACCGAACACTTGTTTTCTCTTATATGTATGTTTTGTATTACTTTTTGAACTTGTGTACCGCTTTTAAGATTTTATCACATTTCAGCATTGCGGATTTACATGTGCTAGACCCTATCTCTCTCTTTCTCTCTTCACCTTCCTCCTCTCTACTTCCACCCTGCTCCTCTACCCCCCCCCCCCATTATCTTCCTATTACTACCTCAACCCTCCCTCCCTCTCTGCTATGCTCCTCTCTCCCTTCGCCCTGCTCCACTATTCCTCCACCCTCCTCTTCTCTCTCGCCCTCAACCCTCATAATCTCTCTGCACCCTCCTCTCTCTCCACCTCCCTCTTTCTCCCTCACAGATATTACATTTTGCAGTTTGGGTTTCTGAATTACACCTCCAAAGACTTTTATTTGTTCGTTTGTTTTTCGTTTTAAATATTTGGTTTTATTAATTTTCTTGTATATTAGACTTTAGTTTGTGGTTTCTAGTGTCCCACAGTAACTGTTTGTACTTTGGTTTTTAAGTATCGTTCTTGTATGTAGATGATTGTGTACAATATGTTATTTATTTTTATTTATATAAATTTTTGCCTGTATCTAACCTCATCTATCGTGACCTAACCTCCTACCGAGTCACATGTCTAACCTTGTCTCTGTTCTTCCGTTAACATAACACTTGTTTTCCCTTGTATTTATGTCTTGTACTACTTTATCAAACTTGTGTATCGCCTTTAAGTATTTTTATAACTTTTCGGTTCCTCCACTCTCCCCCTTACTCGCTCATCCCACCACTTTCCTCTCCCCACTCCTCTCTCATCTCTCCCTCCCCTCCTCATCTCGCTCCCTCTCGGATTTTACTTTTCGGTTTTCTGTGTTAGGCTTCAAAATACCGTTATTTCGTTTAATATTTGGTTTTAAAATATATTTGTCTGGTATGTTGATTTTTGGTATGTGGTTTCTAGTGTCGCGCAGTAACTTTTAGTACTTTGGTATTTTCTTGTATTTATATGACTGCATACAAAATGCCATTTATTTGATTTTTCGCCTGTAGATAAGAATTTAGAATACTGTTCGTGTTAAAATTCCACTGAATTTTTTTTCTAAATCTAAAATATCTCAGATTTTACCAAAGGTATCAGAACTATTCTATTCATAACATTCTCGAGTTGTTGTGAGATATCGGGTCTACCGTATATCGCTAAATGTCCTCAGCGATGCGGTGATGTTCTGTAAACAGTTTCCCGATGTAGTCATAGGAAGTATCGTGATTTCTTCGGTATCCTTCTCGTCACATTGTTAATTCTTGTAGCTGCTAGTATTGTACCAAGCCTCTCGACATTGTGGTCCTCTAGCAGTATGGGCGATGCATTAGGTACTAGACTTTGTCAGATAATGTCGTTTAAGCTAATTGTGCCGATCTTCTCAGTATAGTCAGGAAGTATGACACTTTCGGGAGAGATATAATGATTACTACTTACCTTTAGTCAATGCATTGTTGCAAGTTTGGGGCTAGGTAAATTTGGGGATGGAGGTCTTTGATACAAGCAAGAAAATTAATAAAGCTAAACTAGTTTATTTACAACTATCTATACCAAATAAACCTATATCCATTATGATTTATCACAATAGAAGTCAAACAAAACAAATAATTAGTATTTACATGCAGGTTATAAAATACATCTACATAAGTTCTCTGTACATGAAAAGTCTTACAGTCACTCACAAAGGTGGACCCAATAAAGAATACCGAGGAAACTTTTGTGGCCTAGAAACACCTTCTTCCTACTACTTGCTGCGGTACCACTCATTGGACACCCTCGAACACTCGTCGTAACCCAATGCTTCTCGTCACTATCATTTGAACTCGCACCAGGCACCTGACAGCCAAAAACTCTCTCTCGCCTTTGCTCCAGCTCCCCCTTATATACCTACTCCAACATCTCGAATTCTCTCGACAAGTCTCTGATCTCCAACCTCTTTCCAAGGCGTCGCTCCAAAGTCAAGCACCACCCCGTGAGATAAAGAAGAAACAGGAACACTCCAGGTCACGATATATCCTTCTGTTACCCGATATTGGGTGCAGGTGGTTGCCACCGCACATGGGCGACACAATGTACGCCGAACCTCTTTGTTATTGCCGCTGCTATATCGGCTTACACTGTTCTCCGATTACAGTGGCGTGCAGGTTGTTATCGTGGAGTAATACAATCCATGCAGCACACGAGAAGGTCTTTTAGCGCCGCCGCCAATGTACTGTATTTCGCCGCTCTGCCAGACAGCCACGGTGCCAAGGAGTGGGTGGGAAGGAGGGTGTCCTAGCTCTGCCACCACAGCCAGACAGTCACCTCTCGCAACAATGCCCCCTCCTCTAGTCTATTCGTCCCGAGCACACACAACAGACTCTGCTCCATCATAGAGAGCCAGTCTGTCAAAATGCACAACCTTGGGTTTTCTTGTCCGAGAGCCCTTGCGAACAATTTGGAAGACCACATCATATATCTTCTTTACAATCTGGCAAGGGCCTGCCCACAATTTCTGTAGTTTCAGAGAGTATCCTTTCCGTCGCTGTGGGTTAACAGCCACACCAGTTATCCTTCTTGAAATGGTTTTTCAGGTCCCCTCCGATCATACCTCGTTTTCAACAGGTCGCTGTTGACTCTAAGTGTTGCCGAGAAAAATCATGGACTGTGCCCAATTTGCGACGCAGTTCATCAGAATACACCATCGGTGAAACAGGTTGCTCTTCTTCTGCTGGCCTCCCAAAGAGTAGATCACTTGGAAGACGAAGCTCTCGCCCTAACAGCATCATCGAAGGTATTGCCCTTGTGGCTTCATGGACAGCTGACTGATATGCAATGAGAAACAGGGGTACCTTGGAGTCCCAGTCCTTTTAATTTTCGGCTACAAAAAAGGACAGATACTGTTCTAAGGTACGATTTAGCCGCTCGACCATCCCATCCGACTGATGATGCAAAGGAGTAGTTCGTGTCTTCTTCATTCCCAGAATTTTGGTCACTTCCTGGAATAACTTGGCTTCAAAGTTGCGGTCCTGGTCGGAGTGAAGTTCGAGGGGCACTCCAAACCTTGAGAATACATGCTCCACTAAAGCATCAGCCACTGTGCTAACCTCTTGGATAGGTATTGGCATGACCTCAGGCCACTTGGTGAAGTAGTCTTGCACCACCAAACAGGTACCTATTCTTCCTCTCAGTCAATGGAAAGGGACCCAAAATATCTACTGCTATCCTACCGAAGGGGGCGCCAAAAATGTACTTCTGAAGATGAACACATCCTCTAGTTCTTGGTCCCTTTCTTGCTGTACAACATCACATGTTCGGCACCAACTCACGACATCATCCCTGCAATGTAGCCAATAGTATCGCAATCTAACTTTGTTGAGTGTCTTATAGAATCCAAAATGTCCTCCAGCAGCTTATCTATGAAGTTCCTTCAGCACCACTGGAACTCTAATTTCTGGGAGTACCAGCTGTAGGCATGTTTCTTTGCCATCTGCACTTTCCCAGTTCCGGTACAGAACACCATTTTTCAGCGATAGAGAATCCCATTGTGCCCAGTATGCCTTAGTTGTAGTACTTTGATCAGATAACTTGGCCCACTCTGGGCGCTGGCCTTTTTCCTTCCATTCTAGTACTGGCCGAAGAGCAAGTTCCTTTCTCTGATCTTCGCCAATCTTTTCATTGCTCCAGGGAGAAGGTTCATTGCCAGTTATGAACTCTTGGATTCTTGTTCTCCGAGCAGATAGTGTCTTCCCAGCCTTCCCTTCTTGGCGAACACAATGTTAGCACATTGGCTCACAAGGCCTCCTGGACAGTGCATCAGCATTGTTGTGTAGGCGACAATGTCTGTGCTGTATTTCAAAATCATACCCTTGAAGGTGCTGCACCCACCTAGCTATCTGTCTTTCTGGGTTTTTGAAGTTCAGTAACCAAAGTAATGATGGATGATCTGTTCGTAGAATAAAATGCCTTCCATATAAGTAATGGTGAAAATGAGAAATAGAGTTGACCATTTCCAGGAGCTCCCTGTGAGTTACACAGTAATTTCTTTCAGGCTTATATAACACTTTTCTGAAATACTCTAATGATCTCTCTTTCCCATCCTGAACCAGTGACAACACAGCACCGATCCCTACATCGCTCGCATCAGTGTCTAAAATGAACTGTCCATCACTACTAGGATAACCTAGGGCAGGAGGTGAAACCAAATTTTCCATTAATTTTCTGAATGAGGATTCACAATCGGGAGTCCAGAAAAATATTATTTTAGTCTCAGTCAACTCATGTAATGGATTTGCTATTGTGGCGAATCCATTCATAACACGCCGATAGTAAGCACACAGCCCAAGGAAACTTCTTACTTGAGTCAGATCAGTTGGACATGGCCAATCTCTAATTGCTTTCGTCTTCTCTGGATCTGTTTCTGTCCCTTCAACCGACACTACATGTCCCAAGAAAACACTTGTCCAGGTCGTCCACACTCCCAGAACTCTGCCCGCTTTTCTGGTCTAAGGCGGTGTTCCGAAGCACCAACTCTGCTGGAAATGACGCAAATTGCTGTCTTAATTTCCTTCAGGTTATTCTCGATGCTGTTCCCCTCTTCTTCGCTTGTTACATTCGCTGCTCGCACCACACGCCGATTTGCTGGCACCTGCCTTACTGACTCGACTTCCAGTTCACGGGCTAGAGTATCTGGCATGGTATGAAGCGCTGCTAGGCTTGTCGCACCTCCAAGTATGCAATGGCATCAACAAAGAACCCAATGGCAAGCACATCTCGCGCCTCCTCTGGACACCCCTCAAGTGACAGATGGGCTAGTCTCACAATGTCTTGCCAAAGTTCCTGAAGTGACTCCCCAGGTCGCTGGCTACGACTTCGAAGTTGGACATAGAGGGCATGTCGTATATAGCGGTCCCCGAAGCGCAGCTCCAGGGCAGAGACTAAAGTAGAATACTCCAGGCGATGTCGTTCAGGCAGAGACTGGAGTATACTGAGTGCAGGGCCCCTCAACACTGCTGCCAGGTAGTAGGCACGTTGCTCTTCTGTCCAATCATTCAGGGTTGCAACAATCTCATATTGGTGCTGATATTCACACCATGGGGTTTGGCCATCATAAGGGGCAGGCTTGATTGTAACCCCATTTCCAACCCCAGGCATGGCAAACTCAGCTGTATTTATATGCTGTGGTATTCCTACCGCCGATCCTGACATCGCAAAGCACCTCCCGTCATTACCCTGATGTCTCGGCTCTGGCTTCGTCGAGCTTCTTGTCCACATACTATATTTTACTATGCACTAGCTCACTAAGTCCATCTATCTTCTTGTCTACAATCTCATCAGCACTATCTATTTGCTTGTCTACATTCTCATTAACACTGTCTATTTTCTTGTCTACATTCTCATTAACACTGTCTATTTTCTTGTCTAATTTCTCACTAAAACTCTCAATTTTTTGTATTTACACCACTTATTTGACTAGCTGTTTGGCATCTCAGTCACTCTATTAGTGCTCGCAAACCCTCTAACTCACTAGTCATTTTACTTGTAAACATAAACTTATAACCTATAAGTTCGTACCTAATAAAAATTAACAAGTTTTATTAAGTATCTAATTATCTACACTTAATTTTAATATCATTTAAAACATTTAATTAAATTTAAATAATGGCCTCCATCCCACTTCTGACACCAGTGTTACAAGTTTGGGGCTAGTTACGTTTGGTGATGGAGGTCTTTGATAAAAGAAAGAAAATTAAAAGTTAACCTATTTTATTTACAACTATATATACAAAGAAACCTATATCTATGATGAATTATCACAATAGAAGTCGGTGTTAAGTATAATGTTACGCGGTGCTCCGCGGATTGTAGTTATATCAGTTTGAGACGCGAAACCACCGTGTCTTATTTTATAGACATTTGCTTGCTAGAACCGTAAAGAAGTTGACCGCAAGTAATTTGCAAATAATGGGGTTCCAGATACGGTTGTATTACAGCGACTGGTATATACACATCTCTCTCACCAAGATGCGATTTACGCTCTTCGCTAGAAAAAGAACCTGTTCACGACCTGCAATTTATTGTAGATGTATCAGCTTCACTGAAATATCAGACATATTTAAATATTTCTCGTAAATGTCACAGCGAATTACGCGGGGCGCTGGATGTTTACCCGACTGGTAAAGTAATTAACCAGCCAGGAGAACGCTACATATTCTAGTTTGCAAGAAAATTACGATATGCATTATTTACCTAAATGAGTAGCTTTGTACACACAATTTCTCATTTTAGTTGATGCATTTAAATTTAAAGAAACACTAATTTGCTTCATTTGATCAAGTATGCTATATATTTACATAGGTACTGGAGCACCATCAAGTATTTATAAACCTTATGTTTAATTCAAAGACAAAAATTATTAACCGAGCAATTAGTTTAGTGAAAAAAAAAAAAAAAACAACTTCGCACAAGTTCAGTTTCGAAAAAATACTTGCGACAGTTCTTTAGCAGTAACACGTATTTTTTTTTCTTTTGCATACTGATGCACGCTAATAAACCGTTACTACGAGTGACATCATACATAACCTCCAGAATCCTGTATTTTAGTACAAACGTAGTTCTATGTTTAAAACTAACTTTTATATTATATTGGTGAGCTTGTTACATGCTTTTGAGATTTTATTGTCTGTTGAAAAGAATTTCACAACTCCTGACTCATTGAGGCTACGTTTTGGAGTAGGAAATCAATAAAGAAATATAAAACGAAGCATTCCATTCCTCTGACAAATGACGAGTAAAGTTTGGAATCAGCAGTTTGGCGCCATCTCGGGTTGAAACTTGGTATAACACACGGTTATTAATTGTATTATGATGGCTAGGTATAAGGAAGGCGACTAGTTGCCGAATCTTCTGAGACGACAAATTTTTCTTGTTTTCTTAGTTCGAGTGAGAAATACTGCGGCAATATCCAACCAACTTTCTTTTCAATTACGTAAGAACTGTGCTGCACTGACTTATGAGCGTTCGTCGTGAGTTTATTGCAGTAAAGTTTACGTTGGAAATACATTTATACTTCCATCGTGATACTCAAGTCAACGCTGACTACATTGTTAGTCTTCGTCGTAATAATTGTGGAGTGGGAATGCTAAAGGAACTAATTGCCAAAATTAATGTTTTCGCGTAAAATAATAAAAAACAACGCTGCAAGGGTCTGCGGATATGTGGGGGTAGCGATCTTTAAATCCTCAAATTATCAGTCAGCAAAACTATTACGTCTTAACACTTACCCATCATAATAGTGGGCCAGGCCACTAAATCACTACTATAAATTATCATTATACCAATTTACACATGCCGGTATATAAATAGTGCAATTGTAGATGTAATTTGTACGTTCTAGGACAAAGACTTTTTTAAAGACTCTTTTGTTTATTTCAGGGTGGAAATTTTTTCCCCTATATTAATACTGTTGTAAATTAAAACTTTTTACTATCACAAATTGTTTGAGAAATATAATAAGCGTCTTTTAATTTGTTCAAAATTTCGAAAGGGGGGTTTCACCCCATCTGCGTAAATATATTAACAAATAAAACCTTAAAATATTTTTTTAAATTTAATTCATGAATCCTAATATCTTCAAGCTAATTTCCTTAATTTAAACGGAAAAAAATTTAGCCGAAATATCTTCAAGTAAATTCCCTAAATTCAAACGAAAAAAGTTTTTTTTTTAAGTTTTTTGTCCTACAACCTACCAATCATATCTACGAAATGAAGACATATTTATAAAACGAGTAACTTGAGGAAATTGATAATTGTTTGGAATGTGTTCAAATTTAATAGCATATTATTATAAAAAGTAAAAATAAGATATTACACATAATATTTATAAAAATATATTATATTCGTAGTGCCAATGAAAAATACTTAAAAACTAAAAAGCATCAAAATAATTTACTACTAAAATAATTTGTATTTCTCTGTGAACATAGAAGGCTGTATTTTATTACCACAGCTAAAATATTGCATGCCTTCATACATAAATATTATATCCACATTAATAACAATCTTTATAAAACTTTACTAGTAACTTTTCGAACGTGTCTGTCCAGTAAAATTACTTTCAAATTTTCTGTTTCTAATAACTTCTTACGACTGAAGTGTGTGTCTATTATTTTAGCTTGGTTTGACGAGTATGGTTTACCTATTTCAAGCTCTGGAAGTTTTCCTAATTCCTTGATTGTGTTTAGTATGTTGAGTTAGTCTTCCAATTTTGATATACATACATATATATTATAAAAAGTAATAAGAAAAATAATAAAGTTAAGGATGAGATATTTAAATGTTTGTTGCAATGGAAGTTTACAATTAAATTTTAATTGGATTGTGGACATACACCATTGCTCATGTTTAGCTGATCAAACCTGTGTTGAATGACAAAGCACGAAAACGAACAAGAATAAAAACAAATATAAAACCCACACAAAATATAAAAAAAAGCAATCTCATAGGAATTCCGTCCAATTTCCCCCCCCCCTAAATAAAAGTAATATTAGACAACAAAGAATTCTAAAAATGGAATTCAGTCGAATATCGACACAACACCAAGACACAGAAGACAGGCACAAATATAGAACCAGATTCCCAATATGAAACAAGATTGAAATATAGGAAAAACAGTGGACAACAAACACAAGGCAATAGACAACACAAGTTAAAACCAACAAAAAACTGTAACAATTCGGGGATTGCGATCTATCCCCGTCTTCAGGCTGAGACACAGCTGGTCGGAACACCAAGATGCTGAACTTTCCTTTCCTCCTCTCCTTTTTCCTGAAGTTCGCTAGAAGAATGGGGCATATAAAGCCGGGACGGTCTCTAAGCTGCTCGGCCAATAGTGGCAAAGCATGTGTGATTGGCTGGTCTCTCACCCAATGAAAGGCAAGAACTCTCCTGATTGGCTGAACACCTTACAGCCATGTTGGCTGCTGTTCTGCCGAGGCTGTTTAACATAAATATATTTATTTGTATAAAACATAAACAAATCATACAAAAGAAGTCACAAAAGTGGTAAAAAAAAACACATAAAATTAACTAATAAATAAAAAATATATACAATAAATTACATTTATGAAATACATGAACCAGAAACAGGAATTGAGGGTAGATCGATAAAAACTAATTTTAGTAAATAAAATAAAAGTGTAACTAGAGTAAAAATTTACAAAGCTAGTTTAAAATTTTTCTCTTAATAGAATGTCACAACACGTCTTTTAAAACTAACATGAAAATTGTTTTAAAACACTTGATTTAGAAGGTTATTATAAAGGTGGTATATCAAAAATTTTAGCTGAATTATAAATGTTTGAAAGAGAAGGACCAAAATAAATATTTAACGAAACGAAATATATAATCTGTAGCTAAAAATAAATATAATCCATTAAAAGGAGTTTCTTTTATTTTATGTTTTGTTCCTTGTTTTATCTGACCAGATTCCAGTTTTGGAATTTCTTTTTTTGTATGTATCCTGATGACTAAAGCATACTCTGCTTATTTATGTTTTCTTGTCTTATTTTTAGATTTCTTTTGACAGTTATTTATTTCGCAATGGAGTATGTCCAAATAAATGAATTCAGTCATGCACTCCCATTGCACAGTTCTTTCAAAGATCTTATACAGAAACTAATTATGTGCTTATGTTAAGGGTGAGAGTTACGGTTAAATGAAATACGTTAATATAAGTACGGTGGCTTTACTTTGCATAAGTTAGTTACAAAATACTGCAAGGTTGAACCACAAAATTTAGATATGAGGGGAGCAGCTGTTTAAATATTTACGTTGTTTTGGACACCTTAGACCTCACCGTTAGCATGATGTCGGAGGCTGATGATGACTGTGTCGGCTATCGACGGACGGCGGCACGTCGTGGGTCTCGACCCAGGACCATCCTGGCGAGCTGATGACGGCTGGAAGACTTGAAGGAGACGGACCTCGATTCCCCCGATACACTGTATTATATTGACACACTTCAGTGCTGGTGGAGAGAATCTCTGAGGCCCTTGTCTTGTGCAACTACTGACCTGATTGCACTGCCGTCGTCACTAGCCCGTCATCGGAACAATGCCTCCAAAGTTACCAAACTGATACTTCCCCATGTCGTAGGATTTGGTCGGATTTTGAAATAGCAACCATCTTGTATATGGTTCAGTATGTGCTCTTGCAGTATTGTTGCAGTAGGATATAGAATATGGTTGCTTCTTCAAACGGAAAGGAAACATTTAATAAAGGTCAAAGTATGGCAGACGGACAGTTATAGGTAAAGGCAATGCCTAAGTTTCTTGCAATTCTTCTGACGTGCATATCTTCTTCCGCGAACGCGGAGGACTGCTACAAGTGGAGGTTGTGCCGTTTGTTGGCACATGCTCATTTGTTTGTTTATTTTGTTTTGTCTAGTTCGTCTATTTGTAGTGGTAACAAGATATATTTTTATTTGGCATAGTTTCTCCAACCCAGCGCTATTTATTTCTTTAACCTTAGGTGAAATTGTAGTAACAGTAAATGGCTAATTATTTTACAAAGAAAATTTCAGGTAACAATTTATGTGTAGATAATGCATTGTTGTATAATAATGGAACAATTCTTGTGTAATACTTCTGACCAACTTTAATCATGATCTGATCATATTTGTGTTCAAAAAAATCGAACAAATTTTTTTATTTGTAAAATTTGAATTAAAATATAATGTTTTGAATATTAAAATACGTGTGTGTTTTAAAATATTATGTTATGAAGTATTGTTTGATACTGTCGAAATACTGTTTTGGTAACATCATGTAGCTACGACTCTATGCATTCCTTTGTCTCGACCTTGTTGTTTTTGCACAGTATGGCGTGAACATCAACCAAACACTTAATGCTCTTTATCGTTTTGAAATATCGTCATCCGACAAGTTTTCCGCCTAGGGTGAGTTTATTATTTCACTTTATTACCTTTTTGCGCCCTAGTGTTACATTGTTTTTAAGACGTTCGTCTTAAAAAATGTATTTGTTTCCTTGTTTAATGTAGCGGTCCCTGCCACGCGGTTTCAACTCTTTGCTATGTATAAGGAAAGGAAGCCTATCCAGTATTTGAGAGATTTGGCTTGTCTACATCTTCCGATGTAGAAGTAACATTTTTTCTACTCATCCTTTTGCTGTACTGTCATCGGTAGCCATGGGCGAGATGGAGAAGTAACATCTTTCGGCGGTGACAAGTGTGTCCCCATGAAGGACAGCCAGGAAAGTCCACCCTATATAGGCTATATATTTATTTTCCTTCTTTTGTCCTAACTACTTGACGTGCAAATTTGAGACTTTTATTTAATATTCGATCACAACATCTGCAAAATTAATTAAACCACGAAAATTGAAAATTTGTTAAAATATGTAAAATTAAAATGTAAGTTCATTATTAAATTTTTTGGGATAACTTTGTTTAATGTGCCTTTCTAGATTTGGTTAATTTACATACATCAAATACTCATTGTGCTAAGATTTTATTGTTCTTCTAATAAACTAATCAAGGTATTAATTTTTTTTCTGAATTCTTATTACAATTTTATTTACTAGACCTAATATATTATTTTCATAAATTTTAATTTTCAAAGGTTCTCATGCTCCTAAATTAAAATTAATTTTTGTATGGTCTCTTAAATTAATAATTTTTAATGTGAAGTGTTGGGGAAAGGAGGCTCGGCCCTTTCTCTGATCTATAATAAGGAGCACCGATCAACAACTTGTGTCCACGTTAGTACTGTTTTCCCCTTTCTTTGCTTGGCTGGCCTAGGAGCTGTCTTGATCGGTTTACCCTGTTGGTTTACCCTTCTGGACCTCCTAGGTTGGTTGGTAAAGTTTGGGGTGGTTCCACCATACAGTACAAGGTTTCGTGCTATGCGCAGCCTTTTCTTGACGGTAACTGTTCTGAATGTCCATGTATTGGTGGGTCTCACTAGTATGCCTAGTAACATTTCGTTTAATTAGTAAAAAAATTGAAATATATATGCTTAAACAACATTAAAATATTAAAGAAAAATTTGAAAATAATTTATGCTCCCCTTGAATAAAAAGCATTAAATATTGCTGAAAAACTTAACATGATTATCACAGTTTACTAAAGTCTAAATTTACAGATCGGTGTACCGACTATACATAATGGCCATAATAAGGTTTTAGGGTGTGGATTGATATGGAATAGTTTGAAGTTTAGGAGTACATTAACTATTACTGTAACTGTGAAAAGTCATTTCAATGAAAAACGAAATTGGTGCACCTTTTCCCCCTAAATTTCAATAAAAGGAATAAGATTACAAGGAACTTACACTGACTTAACACTAAATAACATTATGTAACTATTATGATTTTCTTTTAACAAATGTGTGATGACATTAACTTGTATTATTAAATCGCAGTGTTAACAAAATTTTACTTTTTTACTACAAGCTACTATTACATTCAATATAAATTATGTTTTATGTCAGTGATATTTTATATATATTTCCAAGTGATTCTAAAATACAAATTTTTGTAATATGTATTATACATTTTCATAGCAAAATACCTAGTTTTTTAAGGGTTACAAATATTTTTAACATAAATGCATAAATATTTACTAATATTTCTTTGTTGTTTGCTCTTTATTCGCGTTTCTTTCTGAATATTTTTATTGTATTGTATTACTTTAACAATGGCCTTAAAATTACATTGACTTCAAAACAAATTCTGCGGTACATGTATTAAGCAAAATGTTTCATTTTTAACTGGATAAATATACTTTTTTTTTCCTGTGAGCTTGCTTGTAAATAACTCATTATACACCAGATAAATCGCAAAAATTATAATACTTTGCGTAGAATGAATTTTTTCTCTCTAAATTTTCCTAAACTACTGTTGCAGATGCTTGAAAAATTACCGACGAACAATATGCATGTTTGTAATGTGTTATGTGTGTAATTGTGTTTGTGTAACTGTCGACCGTGATGTGTGTTTGTATGTAAATATATAACTAATGGTGTTACCATGGACTGTGGAATACATGGATTGAAGGAACCTGGTATGTGCGGTCAGAGGCTAGCAGAATGTTGTGGTAGGTAATGACTGCTGGGTCAGGTCAATGTTGGCAGCGCTGCATTGTTTTCGCCGGCTATTGCCGGATGACCATAGGTCAATGTTCTGTTGGCGTCGATCTGGATCTGGCCTGGTTGTAGTGTCTGGTGACCTGCAACTTAAAATTTTGGTTTAAGTTCATGTATTCATTTCTTTCTGAAAATTTGCCTTGAAAAAAAATAGAGACATTCATTCAGTTATTACACACATCAATTTTAGTAATTTTATTAATTAGGTATATAAAACTTCTCCCTCCTTATTATGTCACAAAATTTCTAATTTAGTGTCCGAAAGTGGTCGGCCTCTAGCGAGTAATTATCATTTTTGGTATAGTGAAAGATATATACTTGTATGTGCTGTTTATTATTTTTAATTCTACTGTAAGTAATGTGGATATCAATGCTGTTTGTATTATTTAAAATGTTTTATTTACCTACTGTGTGTGCATATAATTGAATATTAATATTTTTATTAATAACTTATTTTAACTGAACATATGGATCACTGTTAATAAAAATACTGGTTGTAACCTAAATATTATACAATCATATAGGCCTAAGCAACAAGGGTAAAATACAGTGAGATATAAGGAAATATACATAAGAAAAGTACTTGAGAAATGTAATATATAGTAATTGACAGAAAAACGAAAGACAATTATCTCGGACACACACAAAAAACTGCACTCATGACTCATTTCAGAAGGGCGACCAGAGAACTCAGGTACCTGGACATAGACAATGTGTCACATGCCTACCCCCACATTAACAAGGGCTTCCAATGCATCCATGGACGTACCCTATGGCCTGATTAGCAACAGCACCAACAGGGCACAAAGGTGGTCTCTCTAGGGCACAGCACCACTCCTCCCAGAGACCAAAATCGCACGTCACTGTGCGTAATTTACCGACGGTAGAAAAGAGAAAAGGAAGAAAAATATTCCCTCTGAAATGAATGATTTAACACTGAAAGCCTTCATCTCGTTATGTCAAACCAACTGAAGAAAAGTTAGAGTTTAACGTAACTAATATCATTCCAAGCGAATTATTAACATTTATAGTTTCGTGAAGGGGATACTTATAACTGTACGTGCCATTTATAATTATATATTTACTGTATGTGTGTGAATATCAATACTGCTTGTACGATTTAAAATGTTATATTAACCTACTGTGTGCGCTTGTCTATTTTTCTAATTGAATTATTTAAATTACTACTTTCTACTTAAATGATATATTAAGTATGTCATGCTGTCTAAAGAGTAAGATATTAAACTGGTTACTTTATCCCATATCTGAATTGCTGAGTAAAAGTAATAAGAGAAAGTTACATAAAGAAAAGTATGTAGTCAAGAGAAATTACCGGACGTACACGAAATATCGACTCTCTAGCTCGCCATATAGGGGATCGGAGGATAGTTGTACTCAGGTACAACTACCAAATGATCAAATGAGTCGCAATCATGGACCCACAGCTGAAATATGAAAACTGTTCCTATTGCCAGCTCCGGTCAGTAGAACAAATGGGGCAGTCCCTTTACCCGCAGAGACCAAATTTGCACACCGGATGCACAAATCGAAGAAAATGAAGAAAAGAGAAGTGATCTCTTAATGGTAAGAACTTACTCTACTGTAAAGGTTCCTACCTCACAGTTCTATCACACGTCATATACTCTCATCCCTGCTGCAGTAACAGATGTTTTGTGTCTGCCACCTCAAGATTGGTTAAGTCCTGGACCTCAGTTCTGAATGAACACAACGATTCCCATTCTTAGTACTCGTGTTGACTCATATCTCTTGGGAAAGTGATAGTGAAAGAATAGTAAAATTATGTAAAGGGGAAAGACCAACTAACATATTCTAATATGGGACGGTAACTTACGTTAAGTTGTCAGCCTGGCCTCGCATCACCGCTCGGCTCAAGTTGGCAGCAGTGTAAGCTGAGAAGTGAATTCCTTGTAAGTGTGTCGTTGCCACGCCGTGTGTGCGACTGGACAGGAAGCGTACTGCATGAACTCTGCCTTCTATATAGAAGCGAAATAATAATATCATGTACTACTGAAAATTAATTGAATGACTCTGAAAAATACAATGGGCGCTACCTTATCAAATTACAGGACTCGCTCTAGCATCCAACCAATTACTACTGAAATATGAACTGTGTTTTAAAATGAAAGTATATCTTAATTATATTTAATGCATAATGAAAAATTATTAACTAATCTAATGAAATTACGTAATTACGGCACACACAGAGGAATTATTAAGATATAAATACATTAAAACATTAAAAATAAAAGTTTGCAGTAAACTTACTTAATTATTTTAATTGGTATAATAGCTATATTATTAAATATCAGAATCTATTTACTGATTGAACTATTGAAATTATGTTTTAAGATCAACTAAAATTTAATATTTGAATATGATAATAATTTTAATTGGTTTGAACAGAAATGTTAATATTATAATTATGAAATTATACTGGTTGGGTAGGTGGGGAAATTAATTCAATTAATAAATGTTAAATAATTAGTTGGGGGATGGAGGTTAAATTAAAAATTTTGGTTGCTACATGATTAAATAAATATCTACAATTGGAGATTTGCCTTTATATTTTTACGAGAATTTACTGGTGGGTAGGTGGGGAAATTAATTTAATTAGTAATTTGACTAAATTTTAAGTTGATTAATTTGGGTGGAAGGTGGCTTGGCTGTGAGAGGTGAGGAGCAAAGGACGCCTGCACCAGTGTTGTAGAACTGTTGTTTGACATATGTTTTATAGTGGTTGTGTGGCTGTAGGCAAAGGTAGGCAATTTGTACTGAAACTAGTTAAGTGGCTAAGTTAAGGGCGAGGGTTATGGTTAAATGAAATACGTTAATATAAGTACGGTGGCTTTACTTTCATGAGTTAGATACAAAATACTACAGGTCTGTACTACATAATTTAGGTTGGAGGGGAGCAGCTGTTTAAATATTTACGTTGTTCTATTCTATAATTGGTGACCTTTTCGACACCTTAGACCTCACCGTTAGCATGATGCTGGAGGATGATGACTGTGTCGGCTATCAACGGACGGCGGCACGTCGTGGGTCTCGACCCAGGACCATCCTGGCGAGCCGGTGACGGCTGGAAGGCTTGAAGGAGACAGACCTTGATTCCCCCGATACATTGCATTATATTGTCACACTTCAGTGCCGGTGGGGAGAATCGCTAAGGCCCTTGTCTTGTGCAGCTACTAACCTGATTGTACGGCCGTCGTCGCTAACCCGTCCTCTAGACGAGGTTCTTGGTAATCGGAACAAATGTCTGGCAAGGCTTGCCATTAACAAATGATGATTTTACCAAATTATAGTGTACACTTTTAATGTTGACTTCAAAAATTTTAGCCTGAAGAACAGACTTGTGAAATATATTTGCTTCCTGAATTTTATTTTCAAAACCGAACATTGATGCCAAAGTATTGTTTTCAGTAAAATCAACCGAAACTGTGTAAAATAATTCACTTTTGAGTGTGTTCA
This sequence comes from Medauroidea extradentata, assembly GCA_003012365.1. Taxonomy (NCBI): domain Eukaryota; kingdom Metazoa; phylum Arthropoda; class Insecta; order Phasmatodea; family Phasmatidae; genus Medauroidea; species Medauroidea extradentata. The sequence continues at coordinate 25,543 of PNEQ01120937.1, forward strand.
CAATACCCTGTAACATCTGTTTTACATCTGGTTGTAAGATACTATTAAGATAAATATTTAAATCATCGATATCATAAGAACCAGTAGGCATCGGTACTTCTTCCGCTTGCTCCATTCCTTCTTTGATGTATCGAAATGCGCAGATTTCCTCGCCAACATTTGGCGTAGAAAAATAAGTCTGAAAATCAATTAGCGGAACTGACCAAGCATCATGCAATGTCAGTGGAGGAAAGTGGACTGAATGCAGCTCGGAACTTTGTCCCGTCAGTATTGCTGTTAGTGACATTACCTACATGCAAATGACGATATCCAAACATATACATTTAAATATATATATATATATATATATATATATATATATATATATATATATATATATATATATATATATATATAATCTAACTGACTCTGAAGAGAAATCTCAAACATAGGTACCCACAATTGCATTCATGTAGTGATTGTTCATTGGTGTAGTTAGACATTATGTTTGCATTTCGCAAATATTTTATTAGTTCTGGTGTCGGTCGCAGAATACCGAAACTACCATAATACTTGACATTGCTTCCAGACTTCATGTAGCAGACCCAATGAGTCCCAGTTCTGCTGTGCCTGTCTAAGTTTATGATTTCTGATTCAGTATGTAAATACCTCAGAAATTTGTAAGTCGTAATGCCCATGCAAACTTTCGCAAATCTAAGCTAGTAAGAGTTCTGTTCGGTAGCTGTTTCACGATTTGCATGTGTGCTTTCTTTGATGTCTTCCCTTCCTTCTTCCTTCCGCCTCCCACTGCATATTGATGCAGATACAAACCTTTTGTGTTTTTTCCCCATTGCGAGTGCTTCCATATTCTTACTATGCCACATTGCTTCCACTTATTGTTTTCCGTGATTCTTTGCTGAGTTTACTGCTCTTGCTAACATGCTCGCACCAACTATAAAATCACCTTAGGCACCTAATGCAGGGAGGATAAAAGGAAGAAATCATCCCTTCTTTGTTTTCCTCTCGTGACTTTTCCTTTTCGTTCTGAATTTCATCACCATCCCGCGCTTCATTTTTGCCTTCATGATTTTCGAAACTTACAACACAGCTAGTCGCTCGCCAAATTTTTTCTGCTCTGACTTTGAATTTTTTTAGCCTTGTCTGCGAGAATAATATCTGCTGTGTACATTTCCTCTAATTTTTTGCTGTTTGCAAACGAGATATCTTGCTCTTTGCACGTGTTATCAAGCTCGTTTACACCTATGTCGCCCCAAGCAAGACGATTTTCAAGATGTGCACCGAGTCCACAGAAGCGATAACCTGGTATGTGCAATTCGAATTGTAGCTTCTGTAAAATTTTATTCACAATGCCATGGCCACGTTTCACAGCACTGTTGAACGCTGCCGACGCATATCCACAAACTAACTTCAAAATGAATAAATACGCATGTTTTATCGATTTTCTTGTAAGAAACATGGAAATCGTGAAACACGAATTAACTCTTCCAGTTCGAATAACACCCGACGATCAGCTTGTATCGCATGAGACGCGGCATGGTGAATACTGCCAAATACATTCTGTGGTATTATTGCATGTCCTTCTACCTTCGGAATATCATGTGCTTTACTGAGCATGCTAGAGGAACCGAATGGATTCCATTATGAAAATGTGTATCTATATTCCAAATCATTACATCAGCCCAAATACCAACGACTGGCACTTGTTCTACAATCAGTTGATCGAGTGAAATTTTTTTCACGCAGCGATAATAACACTGTTTTGGTTCCAAATAAATCGTTGCCGAATTCTGTGATTGTCTTTGATGATGATGCATGCAAAAAACAAGGTTGCATACAGGCTTACTTTAGCATGGGAAGACATGTTGCAGTGGATTCTATTTATCTTTGTCAAACTAACTCACGCATACCCGAGCAATTATTTCACCGCAATTCAAACATGCTCATTTTATTCTGCATGGACGACACTAACTTTCGCCTTGTTCATTCCGATCACATCAACACAGACATGACATTCAATTACTAAGTCATAGTAAAGGAAGATACCGATGTGGATTTCATCAGTTCATAATATTACCCCAATAAGATGAGTTATGATAGTTTGAAATTCAGCCACAATGGCTTGAATATGCGAAGCGAGAGCTGCTTAACACACATAGATGATTGCAATTGCAGTGCCAGTGGAAAACGGCTTAAAAATTTTGGCAGACCTCTGTATGATAGAGATGCAGCTACAAAGGGTTATGTGCATGATGTAAATTTTCCAACCATAAGTGCGTTATCGGTCGTGGAAGTAAAGTTGATGAACTCTGTAACTGACTCTTTGTCTACAATCATGAAGAAACTTGACGACATGGGAAAAAAGTGATTCACTTCAAACAGCGATGCCTACAAAATCAAGTGCATAAAACCTGCTGCTTTAAACAAGCTGTAAGTAGTAAGATGTCGGATGTAGCCACAAACTTACACGAAGTGATTGCAAACATATGTGCAACATATTTCCTTGCAAAACGCTCACGAATGGAGAGAGATGATGTTCTGGAACAGGTTTTCAAACCTGTTACAACTCGCCTTGATTCTTTACAACTGGCAATTGAACCAGTTTTCCCTGGAGAGAGAAGAACACATGCAAGATACTTTGGTGCAAGAAGGGCGCAAAATGACCTTGCAAATACGTAATTATCTGTAGAAACATTCAGTACACTTTAATGAAAGAGTTTATGGTGTTTACAAATGCAATAAAAGATGGTATTTTGGAAGCGAAGAAATATTTTTTTCTGCCTGACGATACTATACAAGTTGGCGGGGAAGTCATATAGCCGGTATCAGGACTGCATTAGTTGCTTTTCAAACATAACCCTGTCTCATATACAAAGACTGCACTGCGACAGTATAAGAAGTTTCTGAATGTTACGAATGCTTATTTAAAATATAATGACCCTCTAAGCGATGAATATATTGATGAGAGACATCCTAAATTCAACATTGTGACAAAGTTATTTCCTAATGTCGGTAGTGGTGCTAGTCATGGCTCTAGTCTTTTTACAAACAAATTCGTTGATAGTACATGAACAGAATACATTTACTGGAATGATGTCAATGAAATTGTGGCAGATTAAGGCTGATTATCGCATCGCAACAGGCTGGTAATAATTCCCACCAAATTGAGATTGGGAACATTGTCGAAGAGTTGTGTGAAGAAAAATACATCCTATGAGTCGTGCTCAAGTAGCTGCTGAACTTCACAATCCAGCAAGGAGGCACTATCCAAGAGCGAAAAGTTCTTGAATTTACACCTCGCGACTTGTATCAATGCGACCTTGTTGAAATGATACCTTATGCACACAAAAACAAAGGTTTCAAATATATGCTGACAGTTATCGACTGATATACCAAATTTGCGTGGGCCATGCCTGTCAAATCCAAGAGTGCTAAAAATGAAACTAATGCAATGGATATTGTCTTACGTGATAAAGGTCCACCGAAAAATCTGCTAACTCTTTAGGCAGTGAATTCTACAATCCAAAATTTCATGCCCTGATAACAAAACACAAAACCAATCATTATTCTACACACACAGGCATAAAAGCTTTAATTGTCGAACGGTTCAACCGTACTCTGAAAACTAATATGCGGTAAAAGTTTTCTGCTCAAAGATCTTACAAATGGATAGGATTGTTACCTGGTCTGTTATCTTGCTACAATCATACCATCCATCGAACAACAGGTATGCATCCAGTCGATATCAAAAATAATTCCAAGTGTATTATCAACAATTATAATAAACTTGACAGGCGAAAGCAAAAATCAATCATTTGGGACTATGTGCGCATTACTCGATTGAAGGGGACTTTTGCAAAAGTTATACTCCATGCTAGTCAAACAAGATTTTCAAGGTGGTCAAAATTCGACATTATGAACCACGCATGTATTGTTTGCAAGACTTGACAGGCCAACCAATAAGAGGTGGTTTATGCTGAAGAAATTCAGAAAACCAAGTTTCCAGACTCGTACCTCATCGAAAAGATATTGAAGAGGAGAGGTGATAAAAGGCTGGTTCCACAGTTGGGTTTTGATAAGTCTCATTATAGTTGGATTCATAATTCATCAATCACCCTGAAAGGTGCTCAAGAAGGAAGAGTCAAGATGCATTAAGAAGATGCTGCTATGTAGGGAAGAATCGAGGCTGAAGAAATGTAAAACTGACTCAAGACTCAATCGATCATCCCTGACAATGCTCAAGAATGAAGACGATGCAGGAAAAAATCTAGACTGAAGATAAAATCATTGTTATGCAAATAAAACTATGTACGGATATCTTTCAATAAATGTTTATTATATTATAAATCATTGTTTTTTTCCTATTACTATTATTTTGATGAAAGAGCAATTTCAATACTTAGGTTACATGTCGTTGAACAATTTTAATGCAAGCTATAAAAAATACATCTTTGTAACTGCATGCCATGGTATTTAAATTTGAATGATCGGTGTCTAGTGTGTATAAATAAATCAATCAGGACTGTTTTCCTATACACAAATCATTCAATGTCAACCTTACCAGCGCCCATTTCTATAATAGCACCACCTACCCTCCAACATGAGAAACCGAATACTCTATCAGGCAATGTGCAAACAAAATGGACGATAACTGGTGAAAGAAACAAGATGGCTGACATCTAGCAGCAGAAATAAGACCACAGACAACTGGTGGCAGGCAGTAGAAACAAGTTGAACATAAATGATTGATGAAAAAAATTATGCATGAAATTGATTTAATAAAAAAATGGCTGACAAGTTCAAAATGGCCGATTGCAACAAATTGCTAAACTATAGCAAAATGGTTGACAAAAGATCAAAACAAAATGGTGGATCCAAGGTGGCTGCCGAAACAAAATGACAGAATACAAGATGGTTGCCAAAACAAAATGGCAGAAACAAGATGGCTGCAAAAACAAAATTGTAGAAACAATATGGCTGCCAAAAAAGGCAGAATCCAAGATGGCTGTCATCAGATCCTCGATCCTCTTCACCCAGCCCCCATACGCAGAAACTACCAAATCTATCTAACATTAGTATCTGCATGTATAATGTCTTGACTGAAAGATTGCACTAGTAAGGCGACCCTTTCGGAAGTATTTGTGTTTTCTGAATCTCCTGTCAGAAGTCCCAATAAGAGCCACTGTAGGTAAGTACGTACCTAATTTAAATTAATTGCTACCAGTATCCAAAGGATGGTATGGCCCTGGTGTTGATGTCACAATTTTGTAATCATTTTTCTTATATACAGTGATGTCTGATTTATGATCTTGTTAATGTTTGTTGTCCTATGATTCAAATCTGATAACTATTCTTTTCTAATATTACTTTTCTACTACAACAGCCTGTAGAACCATGCTGTTAGGTTTAACCAATAACTTTCCTTTGCTGTCTGAGCGTATGTGGAGGCAATCGATGAACTTTGGTTCCAATTTTCTTCTGATATGCTTCTTAGTGGATTTGTCTATTTCGTTTACTGCCCTGTTTCTCATGAGATTTTCAAACCTTTCAGTGATAGTCGTCAGCCGAACGTCTTCTTTGCTAGGTATAACAACTGTCCTAATATAATTGAATAGTTCATAATATGCTTCTTCTCTCACAGTTTTGTAGTGATCACTAGACAGAATATCGCATGAACTTTATTCATTCTTTGCTCCAACTCTAATATATTTCTCACAGCAACTGAGATGGTAATAGGTTTTGCTATTATCTTTAATTCACAATTAATGGTTGCACACTCTCGAAGTCTTTTATCAGCCCTGAGCTCCATATTCTTGACAAATTTCTAAAGTGTTGATGTTCCCTTGTTGCATTTGATCGTTGCACAAAATATACAGTTTTCAGCAAAAACCTTAGATTGTAATGATCTTCTGTTGAAACATTTATGTGTGCAATCATTACTTTCAACATAATTGCTGGTACTTGCTTCAGCTTTTCTCTTAAGTGTCCCAAATCTCTCTTCATTGTAAAGAGACTCCTGCACTTCCTGCGGTAACATTTTTCTCGCGATGTTTAGAAGTGGTACCTTAAACCGGGGATACTTTCACCTCGTGGGTTTACTTTGATCACTCGAAATTTTGGATTTTATGTCGTTTAGTGACGAAAGTTTCAAACAGCAACTATAAGGATCAAAGGCAGTTATTAAAATTATCTGCTCAAACTAGCTATTTATTTACCAGAAAAACCATGAACTAATAATTTGAGTGGTCAAAGTAATCCCGGTTTACTGTATTTGATTCCTTATTTGAGCTGCTTCTAACAGAGTTTTCCACGGCGAAGAGTCTTGTGGACTTGCAAGCGGATCTCCAGATGACACATTGGACCATATATGAATTATATATTTCAGATCACAAATAGAGGATCTGCTGGTCTCAGCCTCCTCCATGATGGTGCACGATCATTCACTAGTGGCTCTGGAAACAAATATTTACAGTATTTATGTAGAATTATAGTTTTCGTTATTGTGATCATAATAATAATTCACAATTACTATTATCACTATTTGTAATAATAAATTGCTAGAGCACTAAAAATCATACGAAAAACAGGTTTTAACACTGGATTTTGGAAGTAAGATATAAAAACACTGAAGGCAAAGAGTTACCTAATTCTAATATGTATTTCCCATTTTGAAACATCCTTAGCATGTCAAAAAATCCTATTATTACCCGATCCTCCGAGTGATACTGATAAATGTGGCCTGCTCATGGCCTATTAAACATTATGGATATAACCCTTGGGAAACAAGCATGGAAGTCAATGTTAGCATTTGGTGAAACTATTTAAGTACGAAATATTTTATCCATTAAATTTAACACTATAAGCAATAAAATTTGGATATAAAGTAATGGAAATTAAATATAATTTAAGGGCTCAAATTGATAATGATTCTTTCGAATTATCTGCTCTGTTAGAAATGAGACAGAAGTTATAAAATTAATTTTCTTAGGATAAATTGATCACGTTTTAGAACTCTTCGATTAGGAAAGTAAAACTGTTGAAGAAGTAAATATAGAAAGCACTCTGTTGAAGAGCTATGAGTGAGAGATTTTGATCGGCGCTTAACATCGCGGTATTTAGCGCTGGTGAAGAGTAACATGATGTGAATAAGGAGCAACGTCGGAAAGAATGAACAGGGGAAACAGGAGATTCCTGAGAAAACCCGCCGACCAGTGGCGTCGTTCGGCACGATTCCCACATGCGAAAATCCGGGGACCGACCCCGCCTGGAATCGAGCCAGGATCGCCTTGGTGGGAGGCGAGAGGTCTGCCCTATCATCAACCGCGACCCTTCAGGAACTGTGTAACTGGAGAAAGGTTGTAGAGGCATGTCATTATTATTTAAAGATATATTTTTCATCGGTGAGCGTGGCGCATCAGGTGCAGGAATATTGTTGTATAGGTCCTTCCTTGTGATTTCCACAAGGTGAATGTTCGCACTTCATTACCAGCTGTAGTGCCGAGGCGGAAGTAGCTTATGATAACGGCCTACATGATTTTAAAGCCTTCGAAATAATTACCATAAGTAATGGCAAATTTATTAATAAACTATTCAAGCTCAATGAACGTATAGTAGAGCATCTGGAAGAATTCCATCAAGTTGACAAAATAGATTTTTTTATGGGTGGTATTTTCTACATATGATATGTGCTTATTTTTATACTATAAAGGGAGAAGAAAGACCATGATGAATTATAAAAAAAAATATAAATTAAACATAGTTTAACCAATGAACGACAGTGTTTTTCTTGAATTATGTAAGAAACGTAGTGGAAACAATTTAAATAATTGTTATATATACTATAAGGGTGTTTTGGCTCGATCATTATTTTACCAATTCCTTTTCGTTTCTATTATGTTCCAATGCTAATATGTTAACTGCCATATGAGATATTGTTACCAGCAATGGGCTTATTTTTTTTTATATTATTATGTTAGAATTTGACATATTTTTACAAAAAATTTAATCCATTCACATTTAATCATTAACTTGTACTCAACATCAGTGGTCCGTGAATGAGTATAGCAGTGTTTAAAATTTTACTCTGAATTTAGCATAATCCTCACATATCATATGATTTTGAAAATGTCCGTTATAAACAACCTTGAAAATAAATTGAATGGATACATTTTTAATTAAAAAATTTACCGTTTACCTGAAGTTAACGTAAAATTTAATTTTACATGGTTTAAAAACTTATTTTACTTTTCGAGCTATTTTTGCCGAAACTTCCATTCAGCCCAAGTATTTGCAGAATGTATATAATGAGGAAAATATTATTTTTATCATACATTATTGAATTTTATCCTGAATTTAGAATTTAAAAATAGCGTATCATATGACTTGAAATAGTGTCCTCGAATCAGCCTTACATACCTTACTTTACATTCCCGGATATCACTCACGTGTACTTATCTTTATGAGGCTCTATGGATCTCGCCTACCACGTGCTTAGAATGCGTTGCCGCGTGATCCTAAATACATTTTATTACAAAACTATTGCACATGAGCACATCGTGTCAATGGAAGAAAAGGAAATTCACTTCAAACGATGGCGGAAGGTTTGTTTCAAATCATCTCTTATATTTTAACAATTTTGTAGCCCCTCGAAATGGCTAAAAACCGCCTTTTAAAACTTTATTTTCTGAAAAACTGCTGACGGGATTCGTATAAATCTACTCTAGAAACATAGCATGGACTTTGTTTAAGACTTTTCAGCAGTAAAAACGTGGTCTGTAATGAAAGTGACAGTCAGGCGAGTGATCTACGACACTACTGTACACTGCTTCATCGTCTTTCAGTATAGGTGATAACGCACCAGATGAAGCGGTTAACTTTGTCCTTGGCGCAAGGCGTCACTAGCACAAACACGCAGACATTAGGCGGGCGCCATAAGAAATAGTTTACACCATAAAAGTGCGAGAGATGTTACGGTTTTGTTCCAGGATTGTGGAAGCAATCTGCCCCATAACTCTGGAGATGCAGCAGCGGATAACGGAAGCAGGTAGAATACAGATTTCGTACTAAAAACCTGAAACAATTGGCGTGGCATAAGTAGCACGTGTATCCCTGGCTTGTTCGTACTTGAGAGCTAGTCAGATATCTGGCTATACAACACGTAGACAACGTCGCAACATTAGTCTAACTTGACAACTCATAGCAGTATCGAGTGTGACATCCAGGCGACACGGCAGCCATTTTGCACTCATCTCTCCCCCTCTCCAAGACATCACATCCTTCTATTGTGGCTAGGGGAGGCTGCGAACAGACGAGGGCTGCACCCTCTGCACCAACCCTTTCATACCGGGGAAACAGCTAAGCTAATGGCTGAAGTGACCCTCAGTTCCCCCACCATTCACTGATATGATGCAGCCATGAGGGCGACCACACATGTGATGTAACTCCTGCTATCATCACGTCAGTGGTGACAACTGTGATGTTTTTTCCTACATTGTATCATCTATTAGTCAGCATTAAAACAATAACGTAAGACATCAGTGGTAGTTGCAAATATTGTTTCCAGTCTGTATAATGTTTTATTCCAGCCCCACTGAAACATAACTAACATTCGTTCATTGTAAATCTGTAGGTAACGTTATTTTTTCCGTGTAAGGAAACTTTTGATTACCTTCTAAAGTAAACGTACGTCGCCAAACTTGCAGCGTGATTTGCAGCCCGTTGCTCCAGCAGTATTGTTCCTCACTAAGATCTTGTACGTCACGTGTTGGGAAAGTATTTGCACACGTTAGCAGGCGCACATTACGTCCATGCACATAGTCAACATTTTGCTAAACATACCAGATTACTATGCCGTTCAAATGGAAGCAAATTAAGCTTCCGTCGTTTTTTTTTTGTGGTACGGGTCGTATTTTGGTGTTACATTTCTAGTGTTGTAGGCTAAACATTTGTTCTACCACAAGACCATAGCATATTAGTAAATTGCTGTGTTGAAGATCGCCGAATATCTGCAGGCCGAGCATGGTTCGTGTTTTCTCGCTGTCGTCAGAACGACGCGTCAATGGAAAGATGTTTCGTCATATGTTTCTGTTTGTTGCCCGTCGAAGTGTTTCATATGAAAGACGCGACCGTCAATACAGTGACGCGGTATTTTAGCGTGTCAAGAGCCGACAACGTGCGTATTTAAAATTAATTTCGATAGAAACAATGCCATATTCACAGTTTCATGTGACAACATATATATTTGTAACTAATATAAGGCCTGCACACGGTATAAACAATACGTGCAAAGATAAACTACAGCTCAGTTACTGTACACATACCATAACCTATAACTTGAACATACAGCCATAACGTACATCTTGGCCATACTGATCGCTAATACCGAAGTAACAAATACAGTTTCAATTGCATATTTTTGTAAACAGAAACAAATTGTTTTAACTTATATATATATATATATATGTATAGGTAATTACTGGCATTGTATTAGTGTACGGTGTACGCATGTGTTTTGTCTGCAATTTTACCGCGTTAGTATAACCAAACGGAATGAAAGTGATGTGCGGTAGGAACAAAGTCCGGTATTTTAATATTCATGGCTTGAAACTGTAGTAGAAAACGCACAAGACAATATCATTCTCTGCTGAAAATATCCTGAGAAAACTGTGTTCATATTCAACATAGTTAACTTTTATAAACATAGCTACCGTTTGCATTGGCAAATAACCTTCAACTGTTGTACCTTACAAATATCGACGAAGTGTATTAATATTTTTGTAATATTTAGCGGTAAGTTTTTTATGTTCATGAGTTGTCTTTGTTCCTATATAGGGAAACCAAATTTAATTTTTTATCGTGTTAAAGAAGGCAACAAAATATATTTATTCCTCAAATCCAAAGTAACTTTTTTACTGACTGAAGAATAGTAGGCCTAATTATCGCCTTCCGATATTTATTGTAAATGCTGTAACAGAAAATAATTTTGCCATAGTACATAGAACGTAGATTTTAAAATTATAAGATACATACTATAATGTTAAAATTTATGTAAAGCTTTATTCACCATGTTTTATTTTACATTGCTCATATAAACAACCAAATGAAGATATAAAAACTATGGTCAAGTGCTGATATTTCTATTTCGGCAGTAACACAACTACTATACTGACATATATACTGGCACATGAAATTATTATTAACATCGAACGTCGTAACAATGCCTACAACCAGCCAGCCTGGGTTACTACAAGGTGTGAGACATCAAACCATAACTACACGTTAGCTGGACTGTTTACAATGCTGTGGTCCGGGTATTAATTATATATCCTCCGCTGGTAACTTTTAATGTGACAGAGTTGTACAAATTAATGATTATATATTTTGTTTACATTTCTGAGCAACGTCCCTCAATTCAAATAACATAAACTTCATTATAACAGCAAAACCCTAATGCTGCGGGATCAACTATATATCGATTGTTAACGCTCAATAAAACTCAGTAGAAGTAACAAAGTTGAATCCGTAACAGTACGTACACTCTAATTTTTTTTTTAATTTACAACGATTTTCTTTGTAAATTCATTAGTACTTGAAGTTACAAAGGTTAACTTTGTATTACTACAAATAAATTCTTTGTACCTCTACCGACAGTTCCTACACTGTAAATTATTTTTTAAAATGCAGGGCACTTTGAATTTGTATAAACAGTTTTAAATGTTGAAAAATTTTCCTGGTCAAATTATTAGTTTATAATGTTAGAAGGATTTTGATCTTAAAAAAAACTTAGAAAAATTGTGTAGGCTACAAAAATCTTAAGTTCGCCGAAAATTACTTATGCAAGTATCAAAACATTTGAAGAGTATTTTTCTGAAATAAAATAAATGTTTATAATAATAGCGTGCTACAAGAGAAAGAATTATTACAGAACAGCACATTGAATGTATACAAATAAATAAAGCTGTCGACATATAGAAGTCACAGTGGTCTAGGTGTAAGTTGCGTGTAAGCTAACAGTTGGGAGAATGCTTCGAAACTTAGCACCTTCCGAGATATTTATTTCTTCAAATTAATTTCATTTTTATGTCCTGTATTCAAATGTTATTTAATAATTAAGTTCAGTGTTAATTATGAAGTACAATGACCATTTAAATATATGTTTTCCTAATTGAAAGTACAGCTACATTGCTAGTCCTTGTAATTTTACAAACATTTGCTTTGTAATTTATTACAAGGACACCAATTGTAGTTTTACAAGGAATTACTTTGACAACTGGGTTTCCAAGGATTTTCTTTGTACAAGTACAAACATGTTTTTTCTGTGTATATTTTACATATCTGCACCTACAACACACTTCTATTTACTTGCTTCATATTAAACTCATATACAAGTTGTAAGGAAGTTAATAGTCCAAACTCACGAAGACATAAGCTGTCCGTTTATGGGACACTTTCAAGTCAAATGAATAATAGGGAGGTACGAGCTTGTGAAAGTGAAATTTAAAAATAGCATTTGTTCAAAATACCAGAAAAACTAGGAATTAAAATACAACCCTGTATGTGACGTTAAGTGGTATTCAGATCTTAACCCTCTAAAAAATTTAGCTTCCAAACCATCTCCATTCAAGAAAAAAATAAGGTGGTCATCCTTATATCGAAAATAATTACTTTGCGTTCAGGTTTAGTAAACAATTAATGTTGTCTATTCAAGCAGTACATCATAATGATAATAAAAAGGTCCTATTGTTGCAAGCTTCTAGAATAAATAGTATAGAATAAAAATGGACACAACTGTTGCTGTGACAGTAAAGGAACATCTGGCGTGTTGACAAATATTACTACTTCAGCCAAGGATTACTGAGTTATACACGCGGCGTGCCTCAGGAATATGTTGATAAATAGTACTACTTCAGCCAAGGATTACTTTGATATACATGCGGCGTGCCTCAGGAATATGTTGATAAATAGTACTACTTCAGGCAAGGATTACTGAGTTATACACGCGGCGTGCCTCAGGAATATGTTGCTAATAGTACTACTTCAGCCAAGGATTACTTTGATATACATGCGGCGTGCCTCAGGA
>PNEQ01120938.1:0-38623 GCA_003012365.1 Medauroidea extradentata
CGTTACTGGCGAGTCCGTATTTGACTGGGCCAATGATAACTCTTGTGAACTACTACTGAGCGTCTGAGATTCGTCTGTAAAGAACTACACCGTAGCACACAACCGTCTGCCAACAATACATTACACAGGACGCTACAATGATTTGCAGAATACGCTGGCAGAAAACATTCTCGCGATAAATCACCTTCTCTAGTCATAAGCATTAGTTACTTAATTTAAAACGGTCAAATTCAAACTTTGTGAGCAAAAAATCTTGTATTGCCTGTTTATTGTACCTTATAAGACATTTACGTACAGCAGTAATATTTTATCAAGCCTAATAAGATGGGAGTTATTGTTATTAGCAATATGAGACCGTAAATATACGATGTGCGTAAAATACGTTATATATTAACTATCCACTTGCATTTGTATATATTAACTATCCACTCTCTTATGTAAAAGCTTCGGTAGCTTAGGGGGAGGGTACTGGCACAGCAGTCCGAAGGTTATGGGTTCAAATCTCACCTGGTGCAAAAAAAATTTGTTGTTTAAATTCGTTAGTTTGTAATTGTACGCAAAGAAAATGATGCAGTTTTCTTATTTTATAAGTGCATTTATTCTGTACATTCTGTAACGTTAAATTCGTTTTACATCACGACAGTAAATCCTGTAATATGTTGGTACAGAAACCTCTATTTGCACAAAATATTCTTATACATATTTTCAACGTTTTTATGCGGAATTTTACTGTTAAATCTTCTAGTTAGTTCATTACATAATGGCACAGCACATATCGTTCTTAATAAAATTTAACTAGTGAAATATACGTGTTTATGTATAGGTAGTGTAGATTAACCAGATATATTAGTTTTGAATTCTGCAATTCTTTTACAATATGTGTCACGGATTATTTTCCCCATTCTTGCTCATGTTTCATCAACAGTAGTTTAAATTATTGTTTTAATAGGCGACTTTTTTTACCACATATAAATTTATGTTTATACTTTTACTGTCAGTTTGGACGTAATATCGATTAAATAAATATAACTTCGGTATCATGTGACTATTAATTTAGTAGTTTAAGAAATTAAAAAGAAAGTGTTCACGAAAACCTCGATCTCACGACTCTAAGTTAGAAAGCGAAAGCGTTAACACTGCTTTACAACAGCCACATTAATAGTGATATCTGTAAAAAAAAAATTAACTAAATTTTTTTATTTTCAGCATATCTTAATAAAGTGGCTTATTGATAAAAATGTACTAACATCGCACATTATATTCGCTATATGACATAGCTGAAACAATATTTCGGGGTAAACGTAATCGTAATTCAGATTATTTTTACTAGCGAATGCTTGCCTGTGTGTTAAAATGTGATGTGCGCATGAGCGAAGCATGTGGCAACAGTGTACAAGGCTGATCCCGCGACTATCTCTAGTCCGGCGTTAGTTGGCGTTTATGAATAAGGTAACACTTGGTCCGAACTAAGTCAGGACCAACCCTGGACTAACTGGCACAAGATGATCTCAGGATCATCTCGGAACTATCTCACGACTATGAATAAGGCCCACGGAGTGGTTACACGAGCTACGAACGAGTTCAGGACGTAATATCTTCTCGTTCAAAGAAAACCTAGTTTCATTTGTAATTTCGAACGGCGTATCTTCTCTGCTGCTCCCATATTAGTTACTTCGAATAACGAGTTGTGTAACGAATATGTCTGTTTTTTGGTGCAACAATGTGCTCGATATATTAAATTCACTTTTAGGTGTAATGCTTATATCTGCTTTACACACAGCAGCATTTCAATTAGATGCTATACGATTAGAGATGATGGTTTATCGCGGGAATACTTGACTGTTTGTTCGGTTTCAACGCACGTTCAGCTTATGAAAAGATTACTGACTTTCGCATGTACGTAGTGTTGTTATTATTACCCAATTTGACTAAGACAATAGGAATTGGTCTGCAGGCAGCTACGTTGTGTCAGACGTTTATCACCCAACAATACATGCAGCAAGAAACTACAGTGTTTTCAAGGGTATGTTGGCGCAACAAATTTTCGCGATATACCATTATCATCTCTAAATACGATAATTATAAAGTCACAAATGCTGAGTGTAGAAGTGATAATAATTAAATATGGTACATTTTAGGTTACAAGTTCGTTGAGGTTAGTGGTGTAACTTCGCAAACATGTTTAGCTTCAAACGCGGTCAAACATGGCTGCCGAATGTATTTAACTAAACTAGTGTGACCGTAGTTGAAGTCCTACGGAAAGTCGTGTAGATCCCGAAATCCTGGGGGCACTGGACGGGAAGTAGGGGAAGTGGAGGAGCAGGGAGGGGGGGGGGGCACTTACTCGTGTTCGACATGATGTTCTCGCGGGGGATTGTCCTCCGGCCTAGTCGTAGACAATGCCAGGCGATGGCTTTGTCACGTCGAGGCAGCTGTGCGACATCCCCACTATTTTCTTCTTTCTTCCCAGCCCTAGTGGTCATCCGCCCCCGCGCGCGGGCAGCTGTGGCCAGTCGCGACCCTCGAGTCTCTCTCCCTGACGCCCCCACACGACGGTCACCTCTTGCAACATTTCCGCGTGACGCGTCAAGTGGAGGCGTTCATCGGTCGTGAGTTCAATTACACGCGTCCCCGCCGCAGCCGAATTGAAGCGCTTCCCCTCCTCCCCTAACTGCCCTATATAGTCCTCTTTGTACGGCAATGGTCTCACATCTGCGGTGACATTGTTCCCGAGTTCCGCCGGCTACGTGTCCTCCAAGGACACCTGCCCTCCCGTCACGAACTGCATTCAAACGACCTCCTGGCCGTGGATTATTACAAGGAATGCGCTTCTACGGTTGTCAAGAAACAACTGCTTAATAAACACACCGTACTAATCCTGGGTTAAAATGGAGACGAAAATGTTAGTTGCAAAATGTTGTTCGATGACTGCCCCGTGAACATTACGCAAAAAGAATTTTGGCCCATATTGTTTCGGTCCCGTACGTTTACATCTGCAGTCTTGTTTCATAGTCACTGATTGGATGTTTTAACTATTGCGTGTCTGAAGGTTCTACCCACAAATTACAACCGCGTGGTGTTGCAGTAACCTTATTATGGTTTCGCGCAGTCAAATGAGAGACGTCACTTCACAACGACACGCTGCCCAATAACCACGAAGCATAGCTGCAAATGTGCACATAATGCACTGAAACAAACTGGCGCAAAGTTCTTTTCTCTAAAAATTCATGGCCCTATCGATGGCATTTTACTTGCACAATGTGGCAACATAGCACTGTACTTAGTCCCGTCTTGCGCTCCACAGATATCGTACTTAACATTCTACTACTCTTCTAGGTAGAGATGATGGTACATCGCAATGATTTTATGCGCCAACACACCTTTGAAAACACTGTGATTTCTTGCGACATGTATGATTGGGCGTTATACGTCCGATACTCCGTAGCTGTCTGCAGACCAATAACAGGCATCAAATATTACAATATTGGGATTCTTACTGGCTCAGTCAAGTAGGGCAACAACTCTGATCACAAGCGAAAGCCAGTCATATTTTCATAAGCTGAACGTAACGTTGAAACCCAGCAAACAGTCAGGTTTTCCCGCGATGAACCATCTTCTCTAATTATGGGTAGGGACCTGAAAAATTCGCGTTTTCTTTTAAGCTAACGCTAGAATTCCAGCAACTATAAGTTCGTGTCACTCTCGCAATTGGCTGTTGACTTATTTGACATCCGCTGGAAGTCTCTGAGTCAATTATAAAAACATACCTTTAACGTGCTCCATATCACTGTGTCAGCGGGCAGCTAATGAACAGCTGTTGTTTGTTTGAGTACACATATATTCTTGGAAGCTAGCCTACAGGTCACTGAACCCGTGAATTTTTCCCGTCTCTGATTATGGGTGTAGGTTAAAATCCCGAACAGTCCAAAAAGGGTTTTACGTTTAGTTGACGTAGCATACATAAAATAATTCCTGGGCGAGAAGCGCGAGAGCGGACTTTCTCCGTGCGGTGTTGCCACATTGTTAGGGACGGGGAATATTCGCGGGTACACTGACCTGTAGGCTAGCCTCCAATAATAACCGTGAACTCAAGCAAACATAAGCTGTTCATTAGCTGCTCGCTTACTCAGATGTATGGGGCACGTTAACCCATTTAGTCACGCAATTATTTTTTAGTTCGAACGCTGCTGCCGAGCAATATTTTTGTGCCCACTGTACCTCTGCCCTGCTTGCTTATCGCCACCAATACTGTGTCCTTGTGCTAGGTGCCATGTTTTTGTCAGAATTAATAGAAAAGGTTGGCACGAAAATACACCAACCAGGTCATCTTCAAGAGACAACTCCTGTTCTACTGAGCACAGATTCCATACTATGTGCAGTTCTAACCATAAATGTATCCAACATGCAACATGTCCTCGTTCGTGTACGCAGTGACTGAATGAGTTAAGGTGTATATTTTTACTATTGGCTCAGAAACTTCCAGAGGATGTTAAATAAACCAAGGGCCAATTGCTAAAGTGACACGAACTTATAGTTGCTGGAAATCTAGCGTGTGCGTAAAAGAAAACGCGAAATTTTCATGTCTCTGCACATTGTACACTTAGTGCGTGCGTGTTAGATAAATAAACGCTGAAAACATCAATTAATTTCTACGCTTTTTTTCGAAGCCAATTTGGATAAAATACTCAATGACAATTCTGAATAATAATATTTGCCAACTTTATGATTAAATATTTATCCAAAATAACTAATTCGTTACTTGTGATCTCTTGCGCCGCAGTTAAATGCACGAGGTTCCGGTGTCAGAGATCGGGCCTCAGAAGTTCGTAGCACTGGAAACAAATTTGTTTAAAACGTTGGCTAAAATTATTGTCTAGGATTGCTATTCTTTAATTTTCGCAAATTGGATTCAAGAAACATACAGTTATAGATTAATGCTTTTAGTGTTGAATTATGTACCACGCCCCCTCAACGCCTATGTTTGGAGCGTTGGTGAACGTGAAATGAGGTTATGTAGCAGCAACTGACTGCAATAGCAAAGAGAAATGGAGTACCCCGAGGAAAACCCTGCCGAAGAACGGCCACGTTTCCCACGCGCGAAACCCGCCGAGGTGTCAAGGTCACGTGACGATACGCGGTGGGTGAGGTCAGGCATCGCGACACGCGACGATGAAGAACCAGTTCTCGCGCCGCGCCGGTGACAACTTTTGGCAGTCTTGCCAACAATCCGGAAAAAAAACTTTATCTAGCCAGACACTTGGACAAAGACTACTATGATCGCGTTCCAAACAGTAGCGGATCCAGATAAGTTTTAGGGGGTAAGGGGCGAGATTCTTAAAAAATAAATAAAAATAAACTGTGTGTACGTACATTATTCGTACCCAGAACCAATTTTTTCACTCGCCCATTCCCAAGTGTAACATTTTTACACAATATACGGAAATTCAGTATGAGTGCGGCAAAGGCCACTTATCTACCATTGCTATTTTTAAAAGTAGATATTATTTAGAACCTCCCTGGTTCTAAATAAATATAAGTTTTGAATATTCTTGCCGCATTTATCACGATAACTATTATTAAACAATATTTTCCGCGCCAATATAATTAACTTATATAAAAAGGAATATCGGAATCAAATCTGAAATGTGCTACCAGAGTTCAGGAAATTTCGCAAGTTCATTTGAGGATAAGAAATATTTCGAATGTACTTACAAACGAACTGGTTGTGCGATTGTGTCATTAGTTTTGAAAGTAGTCCATGAGCATTATGAACTGCCCTAACAGCAGACCTGCATGAAA
This sequence comes from Medauroidea extradentata, assembly GCA_003012365.1. Classification (NCBI taxonomy): domain Eukaryota; kingdom Metazoa; phylum Arthropoda; class Insecta; order Phasmatodea; family Phasmatidae; genus Medauroidea; species Medauroidea extradentata. The sequence continues at coordinate 5,800 of PNEQ01120938.1, forward strand.
ACACTCGCGAACTTCCGCGCTACATATTGTCAGATAGATAACTGGTTCACTCACTGAAGCACAATGTGTGTCCAATATGGTCTAGAGTATTTGAAGTTGTTTATTTATGTTTTCCCGGCATAGAGATGCAGTTGTGCTTTGTGAAATTTGTGCCGTAACTTCCACAACGCATATATATATATATTTATTTATATATATATATATTAGTGTGGTATTACTAACCACGTTTTCGGTTCAGCGCCTAACAGAATAACTTAAAAATATAAAGCGTTGTTTTTAAGAAAACGACAGCGTGGCTGACACTGTATATAGTTCAGGCGCACCGGAGCGAAATTTTGTGCATGTGAGGGGGAGGGGGGGGGGGTAAAATACTTGTGCACTGTACGTTGCGAATCGAATATACACGTACCCCCAAAAAAAAGCGACGGGTCCGGGTGTCCTCCTGCGGAAAATATTGAATTTTGAGGTGCGAAATGGTGTAATCTAGGTGTTTCCCAGTTGTAAATGTATTTAGTAGATGTCATTATCTAGCATATATAATTACTGTTTTACACATACCCAAAAAGTGTTGGAGGAGGGGCAAAAAACATTTCCCCCCACACATATGAGTGGGGGGCAACCGCCCCTGCTGCCCCCGCAGTTCCGGCGGCAGTGTTATAACTATCCTGACAGAAAGACAAGAATAATTTGTGAAAATGGTGTCCTAAATGCATACCTACTCACGTACTATAAACAATCCAGTGATTACTGAGATACGCCATCTTGCCTACAGATGTAGCCAAATTTCGGATGTACCACGGTTATTTTCTGTAAATCACGTGACATATGTTGAAAAAAAAATCAGTATGCAGTTGCGTAACGGACACTCCCTCTACACTATAATTGCTAGTCCCGCCTCGTGGATTCGGAGATTGTTTCAGTGGTACCAACAGTGGGGAATATAGAAGAGAAAACGTGGCAGCACTGGAGTGCGGAACGGCCAGAAATCCGCGCAAGGATATCCCAGAACCGTCAGACGGCGACGGAACACACGCAGAGGGCAACATGTGTGCGTGAGTGCGTCTTCCTCCCTCACCCCTCATCTTACCTTTTCACCATCCGCAGGCAACATATTAGTTTATGGCCTCGCCCCGCTTCCTCCGAATGGGGCCATAAACACATGATAACTCCGTAGGATGCCGGCGGCCGTTATGACGGCCTGCATGGAATTAATAAACGTGTATACGGAACTCCCTTCCCCTTCCTCTTTGGTAAAAACACGACCTCGCGTATCGCGGCTTTTCCGGCTCGTCAAAGCCGACTCTCGCTTCGACGTCGAAACTCGCGAGAGCTCCTCTACGTTTTATTGAAGGACTGTCTTATAGGTGGTTCGGGATAAAGTGAACACTTTTTAAAATCTGGAAGAAAACTTCTCCTTTTAGACAAATTTTTCTTCCAGGCGCTTACTTCTAGAGCCTCTGATTTTTCGTGAAACTAATTTTGGAACAACTTGATTTAACATCGCACGTGCACATATACAACTTTGCTTCATGGTCAGTGATTGGATGGCTTTAAGGGTGCCGCCTACCATACACATTATGCGTTGCAGTGTGTTCGTAAAAACTTCTACGTGTGCCCATTCTATCAATGTACGAAAAGAAAATACACTTTAAACGGTGACGGAGAGGTAGTTTGAAAGCATCGTGTCAGTTACAAAAATAATTTCGGAGCCCCTAAAACTAGGGATTTTTTTTTTTTTCGAAATGTTAAAACAACTCACGGGATTTTATAAACTTGCAATGGGCTTAGCTTAAAACATCAATAAGAATATAGGGTCACCACTGAAAGAGTCAGTCAAGCGAGTGATCTACGATACCAATGATCTCCGTTTCAGTGTCTTGCGGTAGAGGCGATACCGCACCAGATGAGCCGGTCGACATAGTCCTTAACGCCCTGCCTCACTTTCACTAACACACGGCCAGTGGTTGGGTCTCAGCGTTTTGGGCCTCTGCCCACAAACCACAGACTTGCAGTGTCGCAGCAACCGTATCCTCATTGGCACAGTCAAATGAGCGACGCATCTGCATATAAACGTTCTGCCAATACCTATGAAACAGAGCTGTAGATGGGCACGTCAATGAAATAAGTTGGTGCGAAATTCTTTTCTCCAAAATTATGAGACTATTCACAAGGATAAGAAAATTTCGCTGCTTCATTTCAGGAAATAGCCAAATCCAAATGCATGTACATTTATTCTACTATTGTAAGTGGATAAAATTATATTAACGCATACTTGAGAACTTAAGTCAGAAAAAAAGAATTTCAAGTAAAGAATCGTAAACCGTCCTACCAGGTCTGGGGTGAAATTGGAGCAGCGAAGCTCCCACCAAGGCTATCCGGGTTTGATTCCCCGCAGGATCGGTTCCTGATTTTTCGCATGTGTGAAACGTTGTGGTGTGGACGCTTCCGTTGGCTGGCTGGTTTTGTCGCTTTTCCATCGTAGGACTTCATTTCATTTTATGCCCGGTCAGAAGTGTTCTCTCGGGGTGTGATGTCCTATCCACAGATACTCCCCCTAACGCTATTTATAGAGAAAGAAGATATATTTCACGAGTTCAATGATTTGCGTCATAAAATTCGATGTCCTGTGCTTACTAAAGTCTCGATCATTCGTATATTAGGTGCTACTCACTGGAACAGCAAACAATGAACTAATAGACGGGGCTTGAATATGTATAGGACTGTGGATTCTAACATGCGGGACATTAACTAGCGACATATTCCCTTACTCTCTATTTCTCTCTCTCTCTCTCTCTCTCTCTCTCTCTCTGCCTATGAGTACAAGCACGATTATTTCGCGTATTGATTCTAGGTCAGCTTGAATGCCAATAATGTATACTTCACTACTCCTTCTGTAATTAGACGACACCTGTTTTAACATATCTTTGACGACTGCAAGCCAGTGATAAATAAGGAAACAAGTCGTGGTTATAACACGTGTTACAGTTAGAAGCCAATGGATATTTGACTTTGGCCAGTGTGTGTATAGGTCTGAGAAGTCTACGCTGCTGCCAGATTTATACGCGAAATACTCGTGCCTCTACCTGTGAGTAAACAAGCGCCGAACCCTGCCCTACCTGGACTAAGATGAATCTGGCTTCTAGCTGCGGCATAAGTATCTGATGATTTGTTGATCATATCTGATGATTTTTTATCATTTCAGACTATGTCTTCTCATATTTGAAAATATTATATCTTTTATAAAAATATTTGATCATACACGATCATTTCTGATCACGTTTGGTCAATTTATTCTGATAATATCTTACAGGTAGGGACCCTTGTTTTCCGCGAAAAGAATTTTGCCTCACTTTGTTTCAGTGCCTTACGCGCACATCTGCAGTTCTGCTTCGTGGTCAGTGACTGTATATTTTAACTGTCAGGAGTCTTGATATTCTACCGGCAAATCACAGACGTGTGGTGTTACAGGAAAGTTTTTTGTAATTGGCTCAGTCAATTGAGATACGGCTCTTCACACATACACGCTGCAAATAACCATGAAGCAGAATTGCAGATGTGCACGTAAGGCACTGGAACAGACTGGGAAAAATTCTTTTCGCGAAAAAACTAGGGTCCCTACTGATAGGTAGTTGGGTATCGAGAATATAAACGTATTGCAATTGAGTCTAGCCCGCACACGTCATTGAACGTCCAATATGTTCATGTCTCTACCAATTATCCGATGCAGATGAACGAACAAGTCAAAATGAGGCCAGACCAACATGAGACATCCGACAGCACGCTGTAGCCAATTAGACACACAGTCGTGCAGTTAAAAGCAGACCTAGTACGCATACGTCAGGGGCACCGCACGTCATTTGTATACTAACGTCATCTGGGACTTTACCGAGAGTAAAATTAAAAGTATTTTATTGTAGGGGTCCGAGTTAGAGCTCATCAGGCACTATCACGAAAATAAAAACTTTTTTTTTACCCCGAGGGTTGAAAGAGACCGAGTGGGCGTACAAGGGTCACCCTTGGAAGTTTCTTTCCGTTTGTGTCTCGACCGGCGTGAAGTCGTGTCTTTGAGGCGCCGCCTAGGGGAGGGGAATTAAAAGGAAAAGCCGGCAGTTATGACTTCATCGGGATGGCAGAACACACCCGGCGGCGAGCTAAATATAATTTGTAGCCCTTTTAACAGAGCGTTTAGTGTTTTTAATATGCCCGGGGTGGAGAGGACGGTGGGTGGGAGAGGCGTCGAAGGAAAAGAAAGGAAAGGGAGAGAGAGAGAGAGAGAGTTCTGTACGTCGCACGCGCTGTTACGATACGGCTCGTAGAGAAGGAAAGATCGGCGCACCATGTGGTAACGGGATGAACGTCCTCGATTCAAACGTTTTCATTTCGGCTGAAGAGAAAGGATTAAGGAGGGGAAGGGTTTTTACCCGCGCGAGAGAAGCCGAAGGCGCGAGAAGAGACGGGGGGGGGGGGGCGCTCAAAAGGACGCCGACGCCACGTGGTTTCCATCCACAACATGAGTTCTTGCGCCGTTTCGCCGAGGGCTGGCTGCAATGTTTGTTTATAGCATGTCTTCGCGCTGCCCCTTGGACGGCGTCCTACCGCAACCCGCCATGCGAAACCTGTACGCATGTGAAGTTTTCCTCGAATGCCGGATGGAGCTGTCAGACATTCTTCCTTGACGAAGTCGGGACCCTTTCTCTTTCTGGCAAAAAAAAAATATATAAATGAACGGGCCGCTTCGTACAAAGATGATGAACCAAAAATAATTTAAAAATTACAGGATATATCTCCTTCTAACATCTAGGTTCAAAACTATGCAGATGGTGAGGAACTTATGGTTCAGTAATGCATTATCAGCAGGGATGCTGGTTTATCGCAAGTAAAGTAGGTCCCATATTACTGTGGTGCGTCCCTAGTGGGCGTCCTGATTTGTCTGTAAATAGCTGCACAATGCATGTGGTTTGCTCTTTCCTGCAAATTACGTCTTACTACGATTATTCCTTTTGTTAAAAGTCGCAAGGTTCCTTATTTTTCAAGAACAGCCCTAAAAGTTAATTGCGCAATATTAGCCTACATTCATCGTCATTTTATACCATACGCTTTTAAACTATATCAGAATTATGGAACCACTCCACAGATTACGGGGGAAATATATATACACATTTCTGAGGCCATGAATGACAATATTTGCAGGTTAAGTTACACAAAACTTGGCAACGATTTTTTTTGCCAAAGAACCGAAAATTATTCCATTAGTGAGGAAACGAATCAAAGATATTTTTGCTGCGTTTCGTCCATTTTTTATTAACTTGCTTAGCCACGGTGATAGATTTTACCTGAGCGAGTTATTTTAGGCGTGTTACCTCATACTCAGAAATAATAAACTAGTAATAAATGTATAAGTTGTAATCTGAACCATCAGTCCTGTACTGTTGGTAATAGAAGGTACGTTTCCGTCTATCTTGAGTCGTGTCGGGCAGGTGAACCCATACGTGACCACAGAATCGTCTCTCAACTTTCTTTTAACTAGGGCCTTCAGATCCTAATCTATTATGAAGGAGAAATTATTTATTGCTTTATTACTGCAATAAATAATTGTTTAAGATATTTGGAATCAGTGATTCCGTCCAGGTTATATGGCTGTAACTTACATAAATATTTTTTTTCTGTTTTATTGACCCCCCAAACTGTAGGAGTGATAAAGGAATTATAACCACCTGCATTTTATTTTTTATTCGTTTAAGTGGCTCTAAACGAAACACTTCCATATGAAAGATTCATGACCATACGAGGATCACACTAGGCAGAAGAACGTCTGCATCTTTTTTTTTTTACCTTAATAAAATTCTAATGAAAGTTACAGAATAAAAAGAATGCCCAGTGGTTCGTAAGAGAAACAACCCAAGCAAGAAAGGAAATTCTTGTAGTTAAATGATTCAGTCGGAGATGTTTATACGTTCAAGACAGATCACGGAAACCACAAAATATATTTCAAATTTTCGTTAAAAAAAATAATATTAAGGAGTGCCAAAATATATTTTAACAGCTGTTAAAATTTAATGTAAGAGACTTTTACTGCCCGTAACTGTGAACATTTAAATATAAGCGCTGAAATAAGTTCAGTAGATATACAGCAATGATAGACCAAATTTAGGAATAGTATATTTTCATAGTTTTCAAGCATCCAAAAAATGCAGTTTTAAAACTTCCAGTAAGTGACCACGAAACTGACCTGCAGATGTGAATGTAAAGCATACAAACGTACTGGTTAAAAATATTTTTAAAAATTTACCAGTCTCTGATTACAACTAAGATAACGTAGTGACTACTGAGAACCGTCATTCTTTTTTTATTTTTTATTTTTCGAGAATAACCGCTTCCTGAAAAGGAAGTGTGTTTTTTATTCCTGATTCTGTTGGCCATACTCTACAGAGCCAGTGATTTTTGGTGAACAGAATTCTGCAACATTTTGTTTCAATGCCTCATGTGAACATCTGTTTCTCTACTTCATGGTCAGTGATTGGAAGATTTTAACTTTCGGCGTCTCGAGGTTCTACCCGCATATCACGGACGTGTGGTGTCGCGGTAACATTGTTTTGGTTGGTGCAGTCAAATGAGCCACGCCTCTGTCCTATTATATTCTGCCAATAACCACGAGCCTGAGTTGCAGGTGCGCACGTAAGGCACTGAAACAAGTTGTTGCAGAATTATTTTCACCAAAAATCACTGGCTCTATAATGTAGTTTCTACTTTTTAGTAATATTAAATGTTTAAGCTTAAACGAGAGCAGATGTAAAAAATCTGTCAGGCTGTTTTGTTTAAAATTGTCTTCTCCATGACGGCTGATTTTCTTCAGGGCAGTAAATACTGTGGTTTTAGCTAATTACGTAACTAACGAAATTATAGTTAATTGCATTTTTAGTCAAAACTGTAGAATTTATTGCTTTGAAAAAATTAGCTATCATGTCAAAAACCATTTTAAACCAAACTGCCAGACAGATTTTTTTATATCTGTTCTCGTTTAAATTTAAAAAAAAAATAACTATCGTAAAAACAGTATAAAATAAAAAGCATCGACTTAAGCAGATCACGCACTTGTCGCTAGGAACAACTAACTGCAAGAGTACGCAAATTTTCGGGCGTTTTTTTTTTTTTCGCGCCTTGTATCGCGACTTTCTACCAAGGATGCAAGAAATCAAAATAAAAATAGAGGGTGGACAAAAAAGGGCGCAGTCGCAATTATTTCTGGCATGGAGAGAATCACACGGCTGCTTTTAGGCCAGCAATTTCACCGTCAGGCGTCGGCTAGGGAGGGTGACAGCGAAGCGCATCGTGAGTTGGCGAGGGTGTATGTGTGGGGGAAGGGAGGGGTCGACGTAAGTAGAGAAAGAAAAAAAGAAGGGGTGTCTCCTTAGTCTCCACGACTGGAGAATCTGGGCGCAATATCTGCGGCGGAAACCCCCTCCCCCTCCCAATATCTCTCTCTCGTCTTACCAACAGGCTACTCCATCTCTTCATCAGATGGTCTCTTCTGGCCTGATTCCACATTCGCGGCGCGCACTAGCATGGCCGTCGTCCGGCGCGCCTGGAATGCTTTGTCCCCCCCACCACCCTTCTGCAATAACATCCCGTCATCTGCAGGAACGTGCCCCTGTGACGATTGTTGTCTGGGTGACTCCGGGGGCGGGCAATTTCCACCGTCTTCCCGCGCTATGATGCACGACGGCGATTTTTACCGTCCCCTCCCGCTCGGATTCCAGAGGGTCGCAATCCCTACCCTTTTTCCTCCTTCTCTACACCCTTCCTTCCTTGTCTTAAATCGGCACTTCTTCCGCTCAGTATTGCCAGACGTACGAGAATTCTGGTAGCCTATTTGATACAGATTTTGTCCCTTGGTCAGTGAGGGACAGATTTTTGGTCAGCGTTTAACATCAAGGTCTTCAGCACCGGTGAGGGGTGACAAGAGGTGTATGTGGAGCAGCGCCGGAATGAGAGGGTGGACGAAACGGGAGATCACCGAGAAAACCCGCCGACCAACGGTATCGTCCGGCACGATTCTCACATGCGGAAATCCGGGGGAACGACCCCGCCGGGAATCGAACACGGATCGCCTAGGTGGGAGGCGAAAGGTCTGACCCCTCGACCACCGCGGCCCTTCTGTCCCTTGGTACCGTGTACAGGAATTTTTCGTCCGGTACGCCAAAATACCAGAATTTTTATTATCAAGGCAACGTTAGTCAAATTAACTGTTCCACGCTTTGAATTAATTGTTTTTTTTTTTCTGATGTAACATTCGTGTTGAAAACCTCCTTTTTTTAATATCTGTGATTAGGCTGCCGCTGTTCAACACATGTTAAGCTTACAGTGAAATAATTTTCTCTTGAAAATTAATAGCATTCTTTAATTTGGTAACGTGTAAGTGATAAAAATATAGTGTAAACCACGGCCGTAGAAGAACAGGTCTGGACACTCGCCTGGAAATTTACCCCTTTGTTGTTTGGCTGCAGTTCACCAAGTTACCGATAATGCTATACATTTTTGGCGCTGTAATCCGGGCGGTCGGGCCCAAACTCCGCCTACTTCCCTCCCACTAAGATAAACAATTTATCGAAACGTATTTTTTTATCAATTTATTAAAATACTTCCTTCGTTCTCAATTTTAAATCCTGGCTCCAGCATTCTTTATTTACTTTATAATGTTAACAATGAAAAAAGTGGGCGGAGTTTGAGTCCGACCGCCCGGATTACAGCACTAAAAAGTACAACATTCTCAGTACCTTGACGAACTACAGCCAAACAACAAGGGGGTCAAGCAAATACATTGGTAGATAGGCGAGTGTCCAGACCTGTTCTTCTACGACCGTGGGGTAAACCTACCCTGCTTCGAACTTCAGAACCATATATTATGGTCTTTTATGTGATACATTGGTTATTAATTGTCGAAATTGCACATGCCTCCTCTCTGTTGGCAACCTATTGTACTTTTGGGGTACAGATCCTTTCAAATTTTGCGAGGCCCGCTACGTGGTTTTCCCGACGTTAAAGTGTATCCCTATATGGGAGTGCCAGCATTTTGTGAAGAATGCCAGACATTTAGCCTGCGTGGTACCAAAATTTCAAATTCTTCAACTGGTAACACTGATTCTACTTTGACGTCGGCGCGTTTCCCGAAACCAGTCCTCTGCAGGAGGAGCGGGTGACCGCGCGAGACAACGACGGGACCCCGGCCACGAGATGCGTGCGTGTAACTCTTCAGGCCGTGTCAAGGTGTTTACATATGTGGAAGACCAGACCCGGGGGTGGGAAGGGGGAGGAACGTAGCTTTTTTTTTTTTTTGCCTTGTTTCCACGATCCTCACGGTAGGATCTTCTCGGCGACGCCGTAACAAGAAAGCGTCATGAGTGTGTCGTCTTATGTTATCACGTGACCTTAGCATTCTACCATAGCCTGTCTATAGTAAAGAGATCACTTCTTTAGAAGAGCGTATTACGTAACTAAGCTTTAAAAGGATCAGTTAAAAAATTTTAGGGGTCTCGAAGCCAAAATGCAAAATTCCGAAAACAGCAACCGTAGACAATAAGTTTTACCTACTTTCTGAGCAAAAAGTTTTCTCAAGTAACGTTTTTCTAACGAACAATCTCTGACGCCGAAATCTCGTACATTTAATTGCGGCGCATCATTCTGGGCAAATGATACCTTCCAAAGTTAGCAAATATTATGTACTGGGGCGGATTCATTCAATTTTTTTGCACCAATTTGCACCTTAAAAACAAAATTTTTCCGGGGGAGGGTCTCCTTTTTTTTCGACTCGGGGTGTTGACATAGCTACTTTTTGGGAACTAACCCCCTCCCGCCAAAAAAAACCTACAAGCTGGATCCGCCACTGATTATGTAGGGTTGTTGTTTTGTAGTAGTTCCGCATTGATTTTTGAAAAGGAGTGGATTTTAAATTGTGTTTTTTTTTTTTTTTTTTTTTAACCACATGCTCTTATGTCAGGAGCTCAAAATGTGTTACAGTGCGTTGAGGAATACGCTTTTCATGAAACTGTTTCACATGGGCTCATTGTGTCAGAAATGTTCATGTATAGTTTTGTTGTGTATTTACTTCTCGTTGCTATCGAGGTCAATAGAGACGGTTACACACACGTTTATAAATGGAAAGAAACTAAGAAAGCAGTAGGCTGGAACCATCCCAACAATCACCTAGAGCGATTTAGAAATACCATGGAAAACCGAAATCAGGATGGCCGAATCGGGGATCGAACCCGGGTTCTCAGTCCAGTGTGTTACCAGTGCACCACCTCTCAGTCCAACTAAAGAAAATACATAACACTTTAGACGAGTATGACATGTCACTGTTAAGACACCACGCACATCAAAGTCCAGTACTTTCGCTAAAAACCGTATTTTAAGACCGATATACTTAAAAACGTACCAGCCGGATGTGTGCGAAACTCAAATATAACATTGCAGTGAACATTGCTACAGACTTTCCATCGACATGGTCATATTCGGTGTCTTGAGGCCGCGATCCATAATTAGCAGAGCCCGGAAATTTTCGCGGGTTCAATGACCTGCATGTTAGAATGCACAGTTCTGTGCATACTCAAGCCCTGATCGTTTGTCCACTAGCTGCTACTCAGTGACTGCGTACAATGAATGAATAGACGGGGCTTGACTGCACAGGACAATGGATACTAGCATGCAGGTCATTGAATCAGCGAGATTTTCCAGGCCTTAGTAATTAGGGACATGAAAAATACGCGTTTTCTTTTACGCACACGCTAGAATGCCAGTAACTATAAGTTAGTGTCACTTTCGCAGTTGGCTCTTGACTTATTTGACGTCATTTGGAAGTCTCTGAGCCAATAATAAACCAGCGAGATTTTCCGGTCTCTATCCATAATTTCTACAGCTTTCATGAAAATTGTTCTTTTTAATCCTAAACGAACGCAAATATCGAAAGACTGTTGCACAGATTTGTTAAAAATTCTTTTCAGCTTGAATAATAATTTTTCTATGCAAAAACTTACATCGATTTGGGTAATTAGTTCATTAATGAAAATTTGCTTAATTGCACAATTAGCTTAAACCATTGTGTATTTTATCTTAAAAAAGTAGTCTGCATAGTAACTTATGCAGTGTTATTAACAAAATTGTGCGGCAGTTTTTCGTCATTTTCTCTCGTTTAGGATTTAAGAAAGAATTATCTTAAAAGCAGTAGAAATGACGGATCAATGCCCGTAACGGTGTTCACGTGGTCTAAATTAATATTTTTATATTTGAACATCATATAGTGTTCGTTTTGTAAACGTTACTTGTTACTACATATCCCAGTTGTAATAATAATTTTTTAGCTCTCATAGTTTTCTCATATCAGCATGTCAAAGTCAAAATTCGCAAGTCACGGGAACATAGAAATAACAAAAAACCAAGTGACTTACTCAAATGAAATAATTAACACTGAAATAAGATATTATGGACCATGTGCTAAAGGATTTAAAACAGCAAAATTAAATTCCTTTGTAAATTTTTAACAAATGCGAATATTATGGAAATTTACGTCATTTGTGGCAATTGTTAAAAAAAGACAAAAGGACTTTGTTGTGTATTTTTTTAATATTTTATCACACTGCCCGTTATATCTAATCTCAGTAAATTACTTGTTTTTCTTATTCCTGTCTTCTAGTAACCAGCAAATTCTGACTTTGACATGCCACTGTGGGAAAACTATAAGAGCTAAAAAAATTATTACAAAGGGGAAATGTAATCACAAGTAACGACTGTTAAAACGAACACTTGCCGAGCAAATATAAAAAATATGAATTTAGACCACGTAAACACCCTTAGGTTACCATATTGTATTATTTTATTTTTCGGTTGTTTTTATTAAATTTTACTGCAGTACCAACAAAGCATTTAAAATTTTAACATATATTTAGGCCGCAATCAGTCGAACCATTTTCTTTTGTTAATATTCTTAATTTGCTCAACTGATTACATTAAAAGTTCTATTGCGATATCTGCACTGTAGCGCAAGACAGAATTAACGCTATAGTAGTAAATTTTATTCTTTTATTCTCAGAATTAAAAAAAAATGGAATAACAAAATAATTGAACATCGTGACTGATACTCCACCTTAACTGTGACATTCCGTACTCGAGTGAAGTGCTGTGTGTTCTTACCGTGCATTTGGCCGCAAATAACCTAAAGACATCAATGCTTCTGAATATGTTTGTTCTTAACAGCAAAACTGTTCGTTCGGTGAGATTTTAATGCACTAAGGCAATTTTTCAATGTGGCCTGGAACTTTGGAAGGTTGTACAGTTTAGAACAACACAGCTCGCTTTCCATTTGCATAATTTCTCGCTCTCTTGTGTCATTTCTTGCAATATCGTGACCGGGTCGGTTTCCTGTTATTTGCATAAATTACGTTCAGTTGTTGGCAACAAGCCAGCAATATTCGTGTTTGGAAGACAAGTCCCATGCCTGAAAAATCACCATATCGTAGCAATTTACTAAATAGCTGCTATACAAATATTCACTTTTACAAGCAACACTGGACATTAAATCAACTGTTTAAAACATGTTGAAGTCTCCTGTACCACCACTTCCAATAAAAGTTCATACCGCGTGCATGTCGTTTCGAACAAGTGAATATTACGTAGCAGGCTCACAAATTTGAATGCAAAAGCGCTGTTGCCAAAATTGCTATAAATGTTCTGGTACCATGAAGCAGGAGTTTTCATCCTGAAAAATAAAACTTGAACATCCGTCGTACCCGAAAAAAAAAATCCAGTACTCCATTGTTAAGCGTTGTTATTCTTTATTACGAGCCAAACACTGAAAACTAATTTTTAGTACTAGCTACTAGAGTAAAGTTAACTTTTTTTGTTAGATGTTTGTTCAAAGAAATCCAAAACCAAATTCAGTTCCTAGTTGCTTTTTTTTTTTTGTAATTTTTACCAGTTCATTTTGGGAACTGTGCGGTTAATTCTTTTGCAAAATATAAGTTATAATATATTTTAAAGGTAGGCCTACTGCTTGTAAATATACATATACATTGCTGCAGTGTTAAGTTTCTTAGTAATTTATTAGAATTTATGAGACTATTATTTCTAATATTAAACTGGTTTTGGAACTTAGCTTAGATTTTTTTTATTATGCGTACTGCAGAGATTTCGTTGGCTTGCTCAACGTTTGAAAAAAAAAAAAAAAAAAAAAAAAAAAAAAAAAAAAAAAAAAAAAAGAAATACCCAGTTAAAAGAGCATGTGCCTATGCGCACTAAATTTAATGTCGTAAAGTTTCTGGAAGGCTTTACACAAATGTCATCTCTCATTTTTTTATCCAGTTTATGTGCAAATATTTTTCTAAAATGCTTAAGTACTGACGATCATGAACTGTCCGAAATGTCGTACATACGATTTACGAGCAATATGTACTAAGCAGAAGGACTGCGAAGCTGTGGCAAAGAATTTACTTTAAAAATGTGTAACTACTACTGGTTTCAAATTACTTTTTAGAATCAACTGTAATTTTTATCGTTAGGAATCACAGATTTTGATGAGAAGATTTTATTCACTAACAAGTTTTAATGGCTTACGTGTATTTCTGTAGCTCTGCTTCATGGTCAGTGATTGGCTGCGATAAACGTTCACACGTCTTCCGGTTCTACTCGAAAATTTCAGACGTGCGAGATTGGTCGACATATGTTTGGCACGTTTGTAACGACAGCAAGCCACGATGATTAAGTTCACATGGGTTTATTCACGATTAGAAACGGAAACTCCACTCTACATTTCGAAGTCGTAACTTGAACCTTTCGTTTTAAAATTGAAATATTTTTGCTTAACATTAGTGTTTTATGGTTTGACTGCGGTACACATGACATTCGTGGATGACATGTTTCACTCCTGCGCGGGAAAAAATATTTTGTAGCAGCTAAAAAATATTTTGTGGGTATTTACCCTGCAACGTTTATTTTGTGGTCAATTTGTGTTGACACCACTACAACATTGTGTCCACTACAAATTTTTTTTTGTTACTACAACATAATTTTGCATTGAAAACTTGCTACAAAGTTATTCTTTCAGTGTGTACTTTTCTAGAATCCAGAAAAATCCTCTTTTCACAGTTTTTTATAAGATAGAATTACGGTGTTCCATCTGTTGTCGATCGTCAGGTCCCCTACTACTTGGCGCCAAAACGGTCTTCTTTAGGGGCCGTCGTGGTCGTATAGTCAGACCTTTCTCCTCCCACCAAGGCGATTCGGGTCCGATTCTCAGAGGGGTCGGTCCCTCGATTTTCGCAAACGGGAATCGTGCCGAACGATGCCGCTGGTCGACGCGTTTTCTCGGAGATCTCCCGTTTCCCCCGCCCTTTTATTTCGGCGCCGCTCCATACTCACCTCATGTCACCCCTCACCAGCGCTAAAGACCTCGATGTTGAGCGCTGACGAAAAATCTCTCTCGCCCAGTATTTTTTCCCCAGCTTGTTTTAATACATTTTGTGAACATATGCAGCTTTGTTTCATGGTTATTGGCAGATTTGACGGGGCCAATCAGAACGAGGTAACTGCGACACTATGCGTCTGTGATTTGCGAGTAGAACACCCGAGACGGCGTGAGTTAAAAATATCCAATCACTGGCCATGAAGCAGATATGCAGCTACGAACATAAGGTATAGCGACAAGTTGGCGGCAAAATTCTTTTCACTATAAAACAGTGTCTCTAACGATAAGTTAGCTAAACAGTTTAATTAAATACCATGTAACATTGCCAGTGGCGGCTCGTGGGTTGTTGCCAGGTGGGGCTGCAGACAGTCGGAACTGTACACTCTTGATAAACACGCCGTAGACCAACGACTATGAAATATTTGCCTGCTACTAGATGTGTTGTGACCACTCAGTAGTAAGGGGCACCTGCACATCAGCGTGTCAGTGGCTGTAGAGTCAACCAACGCACAACCCTGTACAGCTCTTGGCAACTGCAGCTTTACCTGGCAACAACTCGAGAGCCGCCACTGAACATTGCCCTGCTTAAGAAAGCATCAAAAGTAGCAAAAGCATCGACAATTTATATTCAGTCTAAAACGTTTCATTCTAAATGAATCACAACTCAGTTATATCTCAGGAAATGTACACAAAAACTTTTACAAATTCTTTTTTTTTTTTCATGAACTCATTTGGGCCATGCTATTTGGTCTCTACTGTTTTGTGATCATTTTTTTTTTAAACTTAAACGATAGCAGAGATCTAAAATTAATCCAGCAGTTGTTTTTAAAAATGTATTTTTTTGTCGTAATAGTTAAATTTTTCGAAGCATGGAATTATACTTTTTCGTTTAAATAGTCAAATAATAAGAATTTCGTTAATTACATAATTAACTTAAACTATTGTATTTACTGCCTTCAAAAAATTAGCTAACATGAAGAAGACGATTCTAAACATAACTGCCAGGCAGATTTATGATATCTGCTCTCGTTTAGTTAGAAAAGTAGAAACTAGAGAGTATGGCCTTTTTCGTATCTACACTGCGGCTTAGATGGCGAGTGGCAGCTACTGAGTGAAGGAATTCAAGCAACAGGCCACTGCAAGAACACCTAGTAGACTATAAATACCGGAATGAAATCGACCTATGTAAATTAACCATTAGAATTTAAAACGGTAGTAATATTATATGCAACACATTCCAACTCGTTACCCGCCAACTTACATGGCGCGTGCTGTACACTCCCTGTTAAATTATGTCCAAGTGAACTAAATAGTTTCCAAGAAAACTAAATGCACGCAAATTCTTCTGAAGATTTCCTTGAAGGCACTAAGAGGTGGGCAGAGCGTTGGCCGTTGCAGGACAGTTCTAAAACTGCTCGTCGTGCATGAATGATGTCTGCTTAGGAATGCCGTTCAAAGAACGTTACACGTGCGAAGGCTTATATCCAACCCAGGTTCGCCACTACTCATTGATAGAGACCCTTATTTTTCGCGAAAAGAAATTGGCCCCACTTTGTTTCAGTGCCTTACGTACACACTTGCAATTCTGCTTCACGGTTATTGGAAGCGTGTATATGTGAAGAGTCGTATCTCCTTTGACTGAGCCAATTACAATAATATTCCTGCAACAACACACCTATGTAATTTGCCAGTAGAATCCCAAGGCTCGTGACAGTTAAAATATCCAATCACTGACCACGAAGCAGAACTACAGATGTTCACCGAAACAAAGTGGGGCAAAATTCTTTTCGCGAAAAACAAGGGTCTCTACTCATTGAAGCATAATTTGTCGCACTATAAAGTTACGAATAGGACGTGTTTTTTTTTCCGGTCCATTTTGTATATGAAAATCTTTGCGTAGAATCTTTTCATTCAACATTACCGTACGTCATAAAATGATAGGGTCACCACAATGTCTCATAGAGGCGAGTTGTCGGCGAGAAAACTGCACGTGACTTCACTGACTTGCTCCTAGAGGCTATGGTGAGGCGTCATGCGAATACTGTGTCGTCCTTACAGCTTCCGCACCTCTAGGCTACGAACTCGCACAATACGTTCACCCATGCGGCCACCTTAAGAGGGCGTATTAGACAATGTTAAAGTATTTTCAATTTTTTAGGCGTAACATTTATTCAAATTGTATTATCAAAAATTCTCTTCGAAAAAGCATACGATATATTCTTGGTAAACTGATAGACATAAATAATAACGGAATCTTTCACTAATTTGTCATGCAGGATCATTGCAAGTAAATTCTTCAAAGTTAACCTACAATTCTTTTGCAATTATTTTGCACGGTAAATTAATGAAAAATTCCATTATTATTCATGTCAAGTCCGAAAATAACATCTGCATTCGTAAAGAGCAAAACGAGAAACATACGTTCGCATTTACTTCATACTATTAAAAAATAAAATTTTAGATTCACTGCTTAAATTCCAAAATAAAAAAAAACTACAACGAAAACTTTGCACGCCAGTTTGACGTTCTATGATTAGATTTAGCTATCGCTCTGCTGTTCCCACGCGCTAGGCGAAATTTGAAACTGGTGGAGATTCCTCTCAAAAATTGCCAACTTGACCGCGAATGGCCGGCCAGTAATGGCGGATCCACCGGCGGCCATGGCCCGTGAAGGGATTCCCAACGTTTCTCCCTGAAGACTAGTTGTTTTATTGTAGTTGGTCGGTTCTTGCCCTGCTCGCCTCGCCGGGGCTGTGACCTTCACCCCCTCCGCCTCCACCCCCCACACTTGTGTTCCTTCTTTTCCCTCCGTAGACGCCGTCCCAGGTTGAATCCCTAATTGACGGGCCGTATTTATACCTGTGTTTGCTGTGCCTGACATCACGCGTGCTGGAGCGCGCGCATAGCTCAAGAACCTCCAACGAGGTGAGCCCAGTCCAATGGGCCGGCCCGCGATGTTCTTTAACTCCATCTTGAATCATTCCCCTCCATCACACGTCCGTCCGTTTCTATCTTCTCTCATTTCACCGCCCGATAGCCAACCCTCACCTTTTATAACCCGTTTTTTTACGATTTACGCACGCCCTTATTATCGGTTTATTCGTTCAACCTTTGAGCTACAGAGATTGTTCGTCAGCGTCCGCGTGAAGAGATTCTGACTTCAGCACATGTTTATCAAATTTTTAACCGTGTGATAAATCGAATCTCATCAAATTCGACTTAAGAAAAAAAGGAGAGTGGTTAAGGGCTTCGCCCACTTAAAATGCGTTGTAGTGGGCTAGTAAATACGTTTTTTACGAAACTATTCCACAAGTGCCCATTGAGTCACGAAAAGAAAAAAAAATCACCTCAAACGATGACGGAAAGATACTTACAAAACATCACGGCAATTAGAAAAATAATTTCGGAGCCCCTCAAAATTGCTATAAACAGCTTTTCAACCTATTGTATTAGGACAACTACTCACGGGATTCGTATGAAACTTTCAACCAATAAAAAGATAATGCCACCTCTGAAAGCTAGTCAGGCGAGTGATGTACGATACCACTGCACGCCCTGTCAGTGTCTTGCGGTAGAGGCGATATCGCTCTAGATGAGCCGGTCAGCATCGCCCTTGGCGCCGTGCCTCACACAAAAACCCGGCCAGTAGGCGGTCGCCTTAACGATACCGGACTTACATCAACGTAGAAACTGGGAAAATGCATGTACAGTTTGTCCGCGATTGCAGTGGGCCGACGCCACAGAGTAAGGCAATCCTAGGACTGCGGTGAAAAAAAAAAAAAAAAGTAAAAGTAGCCGCAGAAGTTTACAATTTCCTTGGAGCCATTGTTGCGTCTTCTCAGCGGAAGCGGGCAGTAATTTTGCTAAGGCGCAGCGGCGTACGCGGAGTGTGTATGTAGACACGCATGTGCGTGTTTTCGCAACGAGGTCGGACGTTGCAGCACACATCGCTTCCGCTCCCGAACCTCCGCGTATTGCAGCTAACGTCTCAGCGCCAACCCTCTCGCCCGTGGACCCGTCCAAGCGTCCCATCACTGACATTGAAGCAGCGGGGCTGCAGATGTGCACGTAAGGCATTGAAATTAATTGGTGCGAAATTATTTTTATAAAAAATCAGAGAGTTCACTCATTCCCTCCCAAAATAAATGTCCGCCTATACACAGATGACTGTGGCAGTTTCAAACGATATGAGTGTGCGAGACCGCCATTTTCCAGTGAGTGGGCGTGTGTAGATTCACTGCAGATCCTTCGCTGGGAATGATAGGGGAGGGGGTTGTGGTTACGTCCTTATTCTCGATGCCCCCTCCCCCCACCCTTGTTACCTGTTGGAGATGCCAACAGTGGTGCCGACCTGTGTGGTTGGAGAGTCGAGCGCTTAGTCTGTCGAGAGGGAAGTATATCTGCTCCCCCTTGTCGACTGAGTTCCGCCCTTGCAGCAGCAGCGAGCTCTGGAGAATCGGACCATTGTGCGCCATCGAGGGGGTTGTTGCGTGAGCCCATTGTCGGCGTGTAGGTGGCCCTTTACCCCTCCTCGTTCTTCTTGAAACCCTCCTCCAGGGTAGCTTCATTCAGTTCTCGGGACGTCTCCGAGATTCACTCCCAACTCTCGCGGCGTCAAACAAACCTCCGCTGTGCGCCGCGGTCCTTCAAGTTGTCACGTTGGTATAGCCTGCTCACGGTAAAATGAGCGCTTTTCTGATTCCTCTGCTAACAGAGACATCCGCCGCCGGTTTAAGGCCGTAATCCACCATTTCTCATGCTTTCACGACAATAATTTTTTTTATTCCAAATGAGAGCAGGTATTGCAAAACTGTTACTCAGTTTTGCTAAAAAAAATTGTTTTAATTGATTTTTTCTAGACAAAAAAGTTATATAAGTAGATTTGGTTAATTACTTCATTGATGAAAATTTCCTTCATGACATAATTAGCTGAAACCATTGTGTATTTTCTCTTGAAAAAAAAAATCATTGACACTGTTTTAAACAAGACTGTGTTTAAGTTTTTAGTCACAGTAACGCGTTGGATATAACAGCATGGACATTTCGAAGTGTAATATTAATTAAATTGTTTATTTTTATGTATTTTAAGGACATAGTTATACTACAATTTCCAACGTGGCTGATTCTAACAGTAATAATGTAGTCTACTTCTGTCAGTGTATGTCTTATATGTATTATCTACCATATCACCAATGTTCTTTACATTTTTATCAAGTTATCTCGAGAATAAGTGTCTATGAATAATTACTTGTGCATAAACAGGTGTAATGTATGGTCAGTCCTGTGTAATAAGTGCCTTAAATATGCATATTAAAGTAGATTTGTTAATAATATTAATTATTTTTCTTATAACACTACAATAGATGGACATTAAAAATACTGTAGTTAATGGTTGAATGCATAAAAGAATCGGAAATATAAGTTATAAAAAATTTAATAAATGCGGTGAAATGTGACGGGAGGGGAAAATAGAAGTATCCCGAAAAAATCCGCCGCACTGGAATAAATATTTTGTAGGAAATCTTCCCCCCAAAACTATTTTGTAGTAATTAAATAATTTTGTGGTGGCGAAAATATTTAGTCGTGTCAACAAAATGCTTCTGTGGTGACTACAAAATACAATTTGCAGGGTAAATAGGCCTACACACAAAATATTTTGTAGCTGCCACAAAACAAATTTTCCCGTGTAACCAACGGAAGAGTTCGCCACTTTTCCCAAATGCAAAATGTGGGGGTCGACCCGCAGGGAATATAGCCTGAATCGGCGTGTTGGGGGACGAGCACTCTAGCCGCTGCGCCCGCACACGGACTATGGATTCACGTTCGCACGTCCATGGCGCTCCCAGTCAACGCATCTCTGCACGCGTGGCTATTCAGAAACAACGGAGCGCGCCATGTTTTATGAACGAGTCCTGGCCGGAGTAAATTTACCCACGGGTCCCTTGCCACAGAACACACGCGATATGTCCTGCCCTGAATAAATAACTCCAGCGCGCCGCGCACATCCGTTCCGCTCACAGGATTTCTCGTCGTGAAACTTGTATGCGAGCGAGTAAAAATCGAATCGCGTTGTAGTCGCTTGTTTCGTCGCTGACATGTGTTCGCAAGAAATTTTCAAATATTAAGAGGATTTCGAACGAACTCGCCTTTGGGACGGCATGGCCTTCCGACCTTGTGGGTTGCTGTATACACGTTCATCTACCCCACAGCTTTTATTATAAGTGAAATTGTCTCACGTATTTTAAAATAATTAATACTAATCCGTCATTATACGGTAATTAATTTTCTCCTTTGTGCAACTTTTATTTGGAGTTCTTAACGAAAAAATCTTGTCAGTTGTGGAAAGCGCGTGAGCCGAGCTAGTAAGGTGGTATGTAACGTATTTTTCTTGTATAACTATTTAAAATGTTTCCATTGCTTTTACCTACTAAAGGAAGGCACACATCAAACTGTTACCGTAGGCCGTAGCCTACGTGATCTCGTAAGAGCCGAACTCGGCACACCCCTGAAATGTTAATCGCTTAAGTCCATATATAACTCAAGACCTGCTCATATAGTAAGGAAAAATCCTTAATATTTTCCAAGTAATATTTCCTATCTCCATTGCCGTAAATTCACTTACAGAAACGTGCGGTGTAAGCGAAATGAAGGACGTAATGGGTTTGCACGGTTAGGTTTGTGTATGTATATTACACAACTTGTAACTTGGCACATAGTGGTTTGCTTTACAAACTGGTACTATCTACGAGTTACGAGGAACTTGTTTTAACAAGCGACTGAAGAAGGAATTAGCCTCACATAGGTGTATATGTAGGCTAGTACGGTGTTGGTTACACGACCTTGCAAGCCTTAGGAATGTCGATAGACCGACTTCTCAGCAGCAATTTACGAGGTAATGGTTGACATTAAGACAATGACCTTATTTACTTATTGATGTGATTGTTGTCCTGTTACATTGGACTAGAGTAAAAAAGTGATATTAAATTTACAGGCTAGCTTATTTTATAATTATTTAAGAAATTTATGAGAACTTTTAGCAGAAACTATGTTAATGTGTCGGCATCAGGAGTTAATATAATTTGCTACTAATAATCTTAAGAAACAAAGAATTGTATTTCATGTTCCTTAAAATACCCCGTCTAAAAATCCTTCGTAAATCACAAATCAACTTTTTTTTTCTCTGTGACTGCTATCGAAAGCTATTTTCGTTGGACATTTGTGTATGTCAGTAATAAGCGGTAAGTTTGTTAAAAGAAAAAATTTTTAATAATAATTTAAAAAAAAATGCATGACTTGCATCTTCCCCCAGTTGCCCAATTCCCCCGAGTAACGGTAAGAAAATGTTTTGCCCTTTAAAAATATTAACAGTTGTTTTTAATGTGCTTATAAATATTTTCTTCGCTACAAATTAAACGCTACTGTCAGCAAAATAACAATTTTAAAGAAAATGTCTAGTAGGGCATAATACATGTTATTTAAGCCATATATAAATATTAAATACTATTATGCGCCTAATATGTAGATTATGTGAATGTGTGCATTTGTTATAATTACGTTACTATTGCGTAATTCCTTACCCTGCTGCGAGTAGTAACAACAGCCATGTCCACATTTAACCGTTCAATGCAAAGTTAAAACATGGGAAAACTACTTTTTGTGTCTCGCTGACAAAGTTATTGTGGATTTGGTTACTCTTGAAACAACTATCATTCTTGTGTGAGAACCGTTTATTATTATAATTATTATTTTATCATCATAATCATCATCATTAGTTTTTCGAAAATATGTTCTTGCCACTGCAAAAAATTACGACCTGTCGCCACTTCCAACTATCTTACCATAAAAAAATTTTTAAGTTAATTTTTAATGTACATTAAAGAACTGTTTTTCCACCACGAAATAAAATTCCTTCAGTCAGTAGACCTGGCCTATGTTAATGAACAAGCAAAAATGTATCAATTAAAACTATTTTTATTTAATTTTATGTATAGCTTGCGCGTGGTGATGTGTTATCGTTTTCGTTTCTTATTTTTTGTTTCAGGTAAGAAATGGCTTGTGTTCGACACCACAGTGGGGACAGCTGCTACCTACGCTTTATTTTCCGTTGCATCTGCACCAGGCAAAAGTGGTAAACATATATATTTTATAGGATAAGTATTTTATTGCAATTTTGTACACTGAAATACAAGTAGGCTATTGTATCTGATATGCGTATGTCAGAATAGGGTTGACAGTTAAGTTTGGTTACCGACGCAATCTGGATCTTTCATACAACTATCTGTTCTTGGAACAAAAGAGTAGCATTCTTTTACACAACATATTGTTACTTCTACTATGGTCAACTGTACTACAGGTTAGAAAGAAATTGTGTTTTCTTACGGGAGAGTTTGGCACAGGAAAACTTTCTGCCGACAGTTTCACTGCTATAGCTAAGGAACCAGAAAAAATACGAAACTGCAGTGAAATTAAATTTAAATAGGCTTGGAAATAACACAAATTATTTAACTTAAATTTAAAGTGAAAGTAAACAAATTTTTAACTATCAACTTTATGCCACTTAAAAACTCAGGAAAACACTGTAATTGGCCAGTTTGCACACATTAGCGATACCAGCGCTCAAGCGGCAGAAATGTTCCCTGTGACAAACTTTTAACATTGATGTTTCTAACCTGTAGTAGAATTAACCTTACTTATACATACCATATTGTTGTTGGAACAACCAGATAATACCGGAAACCAAACTGATTACTGTCCCTATTTTAACAGAAGTATGAAAACTCTAACAATAATGTTCTTTTATTGAAATTCTTCTATAGATAAACGATTTTATTCGTTCCTAGCCGTAGATGCGGGTAACACGCGATAGCCCCTCCAATTATTTACGTATTTCTAACTTGCAACCGTCAAAGGTATGTCAAAACAGCCGTCATCCCATCACAGAGGTGGAAGATGTTTCTTGGCTTTCAACTCGGCCTAGAATGAACCCATGAAATTCACGCACGTCTACACATCAAACATGCACAGTTCGTAAAACGTGAGAAAGCCTTCAGGATTGTCAAAATTGTAATTTCGATTCTGCGTTCGTGCCTATTCTTTGTCCTAGTAGGCCTATCCCGTCGTACAACTCCTCAGAAAACTATCCTTGGCATCCCCCCTTCACCTTTTTTTTTTTTCCAGTGGCGGTGACGGCAGTTTCGCGGCAATTGACATAGCCGCTGATGGTGAAAAAATTTTTGCACCAACTTGATGCACTGCATTATGTGCACAACTGCAGCTATGCTTCATGTGCAGTGATCGGATACTTTTAGCTCTTAGCGACTCGGGGTCTCAGTAACCTTGTTCTCATTGGCACAGTCAGATCTACACAAAGAAAGGCTTCCAATAATCACGAAGCACAGATGCAGACAGGAACGTATCTGGACTTTCCTTTGCCTGGGGCGAGAAATGTGATTTTCTTCCTCCCCCTCCTTTCCCCTCCCTCTTTTTCCATCAGCCCAATCAACCCAGCAGTAATAAACGTATCTCACATGTTTTTTTTTTTTTTGCTCTCGCGTATATAACAACATATTATTTTAGTAGAAATACATACAATCTTTACTTTAGCAGTGTTTTTAAGTCTGCATTATAATTATAAATACTTTATTTAAAACATTATGTTGTGTTCAAGGTTAATAAAAATACAAAAATACAAGATTAGTAAAAGTCTAAATATTTGTAGGTATTGTATCTTTTTACACTAATTTACATTTCATTCCCAAGTAAAAATGTTCGACACCACAAATAAATGCCCCCTTTAACCCGGCGCCCGGGGCAGTCTGTCCACCCCCCTCCCCCACCACCAGATCCGCCATAGGATGCAGACCTGCATGTAAGGCATTGCAACAAGTGGTGCCAATTCCTTCTCACCAGAAGTCAGTGGCTTTACTCATTCCTTTTAGCGCCGGTATCGACGATAAGTGGGCGGTTCACCTCACTTTTCAACGTCTTTTTTTTTTTATTTTTATATTTGTACCAGATAATTTTTTTTCCTTGCTTTAGACGTAAATTATGATTAAATCTTCCTCTTAAAAAATTTGTGTATCCCTCATAGTTTTTGCGTAATGACTCGTAAACGCAAAATTTGCACTTTACGGTTTTATGCACGCCACTAAAACCAACTGACATAATAAACCGAAAAAATTCACAGTGTATAACAATGCTGTAGTCAGTGATTTGACACATACAAAAACAAAAAATATATATTTTTGTACTTAAAAATTTTTTGAAATTTTTAAATTTTCGTTCTAAAATTCGGCATTTTTTTATTAAATACAAACATGTAAACATTTGTTTTTATATAGGTCAAATCACGGACCACAAAAATGTTATACATTGTGAATTTTTTTCGGTTTGGTACGTTGGTTGATTTTAGTGGCGTGCATGAAACCATAAAGTGCAAATTTTGACGTTTACGACTCATTACGCAAACACTATGAGAGATACACAAACTTCCTAAGAGGAAGATTAATTAATAATTTATGTCTTAAATAAGAAAAAAATATCTGGTACAAATATAAAAATAAAAAAAGACGTTGAAAACAGATGTGAACCGCGCCCGTAACACTATCAGGACCACGGCCGTAGAAGAACAGGTTTGGACACTCGCCTGGATATTTGACCCCCTTGTTGTTTGGCTGTAGATCACCAAGTTACAGAGAATATTGTGTTTAATTGGCGCTGATGTTACGGCGGTCGGACTAAACTCCGCCCACTTCCTTTCCGCTAAGGTAAACAATTTATTAAAACGTATTTTTTTATCAATGTACGAAATACTTTCTTCGTTCACAAATTTAAGAAAAGGCTCCAGCAATCTTTATTTACTTTATAAATTTAACAATGGAAAAAAGTGGACGGAGTTTTGAGTCCGACCGCCCGGAAAACAGCGCCAAAAAGTACGGCATTCTCGGTAACTTGACGAACTACAGCCAAACAACAAGGGGGTCAAGCAAAATACATTGGTAGATAGGCGAGTGTCCAGACCTGTTCTTCTACGACCGTGATCAGGACCATGGCCATAGAGGAATAGGTCTGAACACTTGGGTTGAAAATTGACCCTCATATGACTGATTGGCGCCACTGGCACTCTGGGGTTGTTTTAACATTGCGTTAAATGGATCTACAAGTAGCAAGCTCGTGTCGTATCCGCTAGGAGCAAAGCTAGTAGGCCTACAACGCTATATTGCAATGCTAAAAGAACACTTCATTGCTAGTGGCGCTTTCAGTCATAAAGGGGTCAACTCAATAGCATTGCTAAATAGAGCCAGTGATTTTCGGTGAAAAGAATTCTGCAACAATTTGTTCCAATGTCTTATGTGAACGCCTGTTTCTCTGCTCCATGGTCAGTGATTGGACGTTTTTAATTTTCGGCGTCTCGGGGTCCTACCCGCATATCACGGACGTGTCGTGTCGCGGTAACATTGTTCTGGTTGGTGCAGTCAAATGAGCCACACCTCTGCCCTACTATATTCTGCCAATAACAACGAACCACAGTTGCAGGTGTGCACGTAAAACATCGAAACAAGTTGTTGCAGAATTCTTTTCACCAATATAGACTAGTGTTCAGACCCAAGAACGTCACATATAACACAACAATTCGACAAAAAATGTTCAATGTAGTTTTTCAGCATGTCTGTATAGTTCTATAGACTCCGGCAAACTGTAGCAAACTTAAACGGTTTTACTGTTGAAATGATGAAATGCTCTGCATCTCCGCTGACCGTGGTCTCTACGGAGATGCTTCCTTCCCGCCTCGTCCACCTTCTCTCAAAGCACGAACCGCAATCCTTATCCCCCCTTTCCCCTCCGTCGCTCCCTTTCCACCACACTTTCAAACCTGTTTTTTTGATCGTGTGCATAGGAGAGATGAAAAAGAGGTAGCATAAAAAACATATTGCCGGCTCTTGGGGGGAAGGGATATCAGGGGAAGTGGGTCTCTCGGATGATATGAAGGTGGGGAGGGTTGGGAGGCGGGAAGGGGGAAAATCAGGTCCTAGGAGCAGGGGGGCGGAGACTGAAGTAGGAGGGGCGCCCAATCGCGTCGCGGTATGAGCACGTCATAACCTCATAACGGACGTGTGGTATATTTCATGTCGGCGTCCCAGCTTCGCCGCGGCAGCCCAGGCCAGGGAGAGGGGAGATTTAACACACGACCGTGGAATGAAACTTGGCCAATTTTCATATTCAGCTGGCGGAAAGAACCTCGGGAGGGGAAACACCAACCTCCTCCCTCAATTTCCGCCCCATCCAAGTTTTACCATACAATGGGCAACATTTTGTATCCGCGCCGTCGACCAAGGGTGGCTGTACGCCCGAGATGTTTGCGTAATGGCAGGCTATCTTCCCAGGACCACGGCCTTAGAACAGACCTAGACACTCGTCTGAAAACTAGACCTCCTTGTTGACTGATAGTTGATGATATTGCCGCTTGTCGCGCTGCTTTACAGTGGTCGGGGTTAAGCATAGTGAAGATAGGGCGTTATTGATGTTCTCTTGTTTCGAAGCCATGTCGTGGTGGCCTCCAGTTGCAGAAAATGCCAAATTCAACTAATGCTTATTTTATCATTGATAAACACATAAATAGCTTATATAGAATAATGAGTTTTCATTAACACTCTATTCATGTTTGACCAATAACTTGTCTAGTATCCGACTACTGTAAAGCAGAGTGCCAGTGGCATTCTCATCAACTAGAATTCAACAAGACCTGTTCTACGGCCGTGAACAGGACTTGGCAGAAGAGGGGAGGGCATCTTGGTTTCACTGGCTCTAGGCAGCCGACGTTTCTTTTTAAATGGAAGTATAAAAAAAGTGATCACTGAATAACTACCCCGTCCAATCAAATAATTACTCGAATGTGTTCCGGTGTTATGTCCCCATTATTCCAGCGCCAGCTTGTCCGTGTAAGGTCTTCTGTGAATACCGGGTGGTCAACTACCCCGTGTTTAAATACACCCGTCTCCTTCTCTGTTCTCCTATAAAATTACAGTAGGATGACCACAGACCTGAAAAACCGGGAATTTTTTAGTGGTCAGGGAAAACTGGGAATCGTCTGGGAATTTTGTGAGATGTCAGGGAAAGGTTTCTCATGTAGGCCTATAATATACACTGAAAAAGTATAGGCCTAATGGTGGATCTGTAGTGTCAGTAAAATAGTTAAGTGTTTTGGTTCTTATGATTGTTTTTAAACAATTGGTCGCAGGATGGAAAAGTATGGCTAAGTAAGTCCAGTGCATTTGAGTTTTATAATTATTATAAGAATCATAATTATGATACAAAGTTAAATGTTAAGGACGTTGGCCCCGTAAAAATTCAAAATTTTATATTTGTGTCAAACACTGTTCAACTTTTACACATAAGATAAACATGCCATTTCCCCGAATTA
Organism: Medauroidea extradentata; assembly: GCA_003012365.1. Classification (NCBI taxonomy): domain Eukaryota; kingdom Metazoa; phylum Arthropoda; class Insecta; order Phasmatodea; family Phasmatidae; genus Medauroidea; species Medauroidea extradentata. The sequence goes on from PNEQ01120938.1 coordinate 33,672, forward strand.
AAAAAAAATTCGTGCCCATAGTTTTAGCATAATCACCTATCAAAGTCACAAAATGGCAGTTGCGGTGTAGCCAAAATAATAAAAAGTAATTAACTTGCAGAAGCAAGATAATTCATATCGATATTTAATGATGTGAACTACTTCAAGACACTTTTGTAAATACAAAGCGATATATTTTTGTATTTTTTAAATATTAATGAAAATGAGTAAATTTTTGCATAACTTTGACTTTCGGCTACTACTGAAATATTCAAAACTAACTTTTGTCAAACATGTCATGGAATGCATTGATACACTGACTTTCAGTCCCGTAATTTTTAATTCGTTAGTTAATTACTTTTTTTTCATTTTGGCTGCACCGTAATGGCCATTTCGTGACTTTGATGAGTGATTTTGCAAAAACTATGGGGCCTATTTTTTTTTAATTTGGGGAAATGGCGTATTATCTAATGTGCAAAAGTTGAACGGTGTTTGGCACAAATATAAAAAAATAAATGAAATTTTACGGGTCCAACGCCCTTGACATGCATGTACAAGTTAGTTTACTGTGCCAGTATCTCAAAAAGACATTTACGAGATAAAGCCAATTAAAATGAACTGATTGAAGAGATTTGGACGGCTCATAACAACTTTGATCTTGACAACCCATGTGGGGTGAATGACATGTATGGATCAGCACCAGACAGGAAGAGTGGATTAAATGGGATATTCTTAAAAACCTCAGCCCAGCGGCATCGTCTGGCACGATTCCAACATGGGAAAATCCAATCTGATTAAACCCTGATTGTCTTTGTTGGAGGCTAGTGAACTGATCACTGCCTCTGCCTTTAAAGTCATCTGTGTTATGTCTGTAAACTGCAGATGTAAGCCTGATCACCATTTACTTCAGCTGAAACATGTTGGACTATCATGTTCGATCCCCAGCTCCGGCCATCCCGCTTTCGGTTGTCCACGGTTTCTCGAAATCTCTCCACGTGAATGCTGGGACGGTTCCACAAAAAAGGCCATGGCCGACTCCGGTCCCAGCTGTGGTCATTGTACCAAATTGTGTGACCATCTCTAATGACGCCACTTACCTTATCTTAAATTGTGAAACATTTCATATGCCGGATTGTGCATCACCACATATGAATTTTGCGCAATCAGATAAGGAACTTTTTAGTTAAAAGTCAGGGCAAACCTGAAAAAAATCATGGAATTTCATTTCCAATTTTCTGTGGCCATCCTGATAGTTTTCCCACCCCTCTCCAACTACATGTGGCTGTTGCAGATAAGGTATAACAAATGCATAGAGACGCAGAAATTTCACGAATTCATTTGAGAACATGTTACATTTCAAACTCTTGTGCACGTTTATTACATTCATGATTGGTAGGGACCAGTAAGTTTTAGTGAAAATATTTTGTGCCTCTTTGTCTCAATGCTTTATGTGCACACAGGAGGTTCTAACACCCCCCCCCCCCAATCGCGGTTCCCCTCTCCTGGCTGGAGTGCCATCTAGTGTCGAGTTAGAGTAAAATGACTAGCATAAAAACCTTCTGAATGAACAAATACATAGCCTATATGTGCTAAGTTTCATGGTGATTGGTCAAACGGTGTTGGAGTTTATAGAGCTCATACATATATATATCAACACGCATGCACGCAAGTAATATATTTACATAGGCCCCTACACACGCACAGTTTGTCTATTTCAAGAGGATTGTAAAAAAATTATTAAATTAGGTCTGTAAAGTAAAATATTTTTATCACATACACTCTGGTTTGCTGTTATGAATATAAACATAATATGTATCCTATCTTTGTATGCTGTGTTCCCGGTGCCCAGGTTTCAGGACGCAGGCGTGAATACATTCTGTATGACCGAGCAGAACTGCGACCTCTACAGCGATCGTTCATTGGCATAAACCAGTTTCGAGTGTTCGGTGTGCACCTGTGACGTGGCGTTGGTGTGTTGCAAAATAAGCTGTACTTTGCGACGTCTGTACAAATTCATCAATTACTAGAGCCACGATTTTATGGTGAAAAGATTTTTGCAACATTTGGTTTCGATGCGTCATGTGCACGTCTACAGGTATACTACATCGCCTGTAGTTGGATAGTTTTACTCTCACTTGCCTTGGCAAATTACAGACGTACGGAGTCACAATAATCTTATACTGATTGGTGCAGTCAAATGAGAAACGTGTCTGAACAAAGACACGCTGCCAATAACCATGAAACAGAACTGCCGATGTGCACGAGAGACACTGAAACAAAGTGGGGCAAAAATCTTTTCGCGACAAAATCGTGGCCCTATCAATTACTTATCGATAGAGACGGTGAAATTTCGCGAATTCAATGACTTGCACGTTAGAATCAAATATCCTATGCATACTCAAGTCCCGACCATTTTTCCACTAGCTGCTACTCAGTGGAACAGCAGACAATGAACGAATAGACAGGGCTTGAGTGTGCATAGAATATTTGATTCTAACATGCAGGTCATTGAATTCGCGAAATTTTACCATCTCTACCTATCGATAGAGACATGCAAAATTCGCGTTATTTACTGACAGCTGACTAGACTCCAAGTGACTATAGGATCGTTCGACGTCTCCCGCTGGCTGTTATTGTCGTGACTTGCCGCGGAGAATACTTACACGGTAGGGAGGTCAATCTCTGTAGAGACGTAACACACGTAAATGACAACACACAAAAAGTTCGTGGCCAATTGAATCCCAGGCTATGCTATGTTATGTATAGGAAAGTGAAGTTTAGTCTGCTACCAAATGATAACGCGAATTTTACACGTATCTACCTACCGGTAGTGGCGAGGCACGATTGTGATGCCACTCCTATAATAGGCAACTTTCGAATTCGTACAGACGTCGCGGAGTACAACTTACCCTGCAGCACACAACGCCACTGGACTGTGCACAGACGGTTATAACAGACACTGCCTGTGCTGAAAGCTGTCGACTGTTTGTCTTGGCCGCCGGACATCGAGGCCACTCAGGTTTTTAATGTTTACTATTGGTTCAGACGTCCCTCATGCTTCAGGCAGCGGTCCAATGATGACATTAATAAAACATTCGTAAGTGAAATCTGCCCTGCTTCTTGACCATTATCCAAACCGGAGTGAAAATGTTTTGTGGTTAGAGATACGTGAATTTCTCGGCTATAGGCCTATTCTAGGTCAGGTTGAACAGCAAGAATGTATATTTCGCTACCACCTCTGTGGCTGTCGTCTTGGCATGCATTTGACGAATTGAAAGCCAGTATAGAAAATAAGAAAGTAGGTCTACTTCGTAGGGCTATCGCGTGCTCCAGTGATTTTTGTGAAAATAATTTTGCAACATTTCGTTTCAATTCCTTATGTGCACTTCTGCAGCGCTGCTTTCTAGTCAATGATTGGGTGTTTTTAACTCTCGGCGTCTCGGGAATTCTGCCCGAAAATCACAGAGTGTGTCGCAGTAACCTTGTTCTGATTGGCACAGCCAAAATGAGTGACGCCTTTGCAGTTATACTACACACTGACAATAACCACGTGGTAGAGCTGAAGAACTGCACGTGAGGCATTGAAACGAACTGTTCCACTGAAAATCAACTGACTTGTTACATAGTGTCGTCTGATCGTCAGTTGAGGAAGAGCGGTAGACCCGGAATTTCCGTGGAAGTCAATTCCGCGCGCAGGGGACTAATGCCGTGTGTCTAAAAATACTCGCCGGCGTGTCTTAAAGACAATGTGACGCGCGCGACTGGATGCTAGGGAGGCGGGTGATGGATTGCGAGGCGCGCATCCGTCTGCGGAGACAAATATTTCCAGGGTTTTTCTATTTTTCGCGCTGCCGCCCCGGGGCCCACGTCAGGGAAAGAGAATCGTGGTGAAATTTACAGTTTCCGGCGCTCGTCGCTAATAGGTTTACGACCACCCCCCCTCCTAGCCGTCATCTCCCTCGGAACCCACTGTCCCCTCCTGCTTAGGGGGTGGGCTGGCCACGTGGTGGTCGGTCTCACCCCTCGCATTACCCCCAATATACCGTCGACGCGGGGTGCCTTCCGGGGGGAGTGTGCTTGAGGGGTCAGCCCGGGAGTGTGCCGGAGGGCCCCATCTGGTGCCCACACCCTCCCGTCGTCTAGGGGCATGTGGAAGGGGAGGGGGTAATTAAGACGACAGCCCGTCTGCCCTCCACGCCCCGCTGTCACAGCGGCACGTTCGGCGCGGCTTCTGTGGCCGCTTAAATATAGACGTAGCTCAGACCTCGGGGTCTCTGTCTGTGCACGCGGCCGGGTCGTCGTGGATGAGGGCACAGCTGACCTCGCTGTCTGAAATTACAAGCTCTGCGATAAACGCATCTACTCTAGGTAGAGACCGGAAAAATTCGCGGGTTCCCTGACCTGTGTACAACAGACTAAATAGTAATACAGATGTGAAATGACGTGGCGGATCATTTGATACGGGCGAACTTCACCGCTTATTGGTTGCCCCAGGCTGTTGATACCAGCCCCGTGTGTATGTTTAGTTTCTGCGCGTTACGGCAGGTTTCCTATTGGCCTGGCTGCCTGCTTAGGCTGATTGACTGTAGACTTCTCAGACATGTTGCTGGCGTGTGTAACTGAGTTCGCTGTCCTGTAGGCTATTTCACTTCTGTATTCCTGAATATTCTGTGCCTGTACGCTTGCCTTCAAGAATACCCGCGTGTTCAAACAGACAACAGCTGATCATTGGTCTCTCGTGGACACAGTAATAAGCGCCTGCATTAGTTATATATAGGGCCCGGTAGTTTTCGCGAAAATATTTTTGCCCCACTTTGTTTCAGTGCCTTACGTGCACACCTGCACCTCAACTTCATGGCTATTGACAGAGTGTTTTTGTGCAGAGCCGTTATTCATTTGACTGTGCCAATCAGTACACGGATAACTGCCACACATCACGTATGTGATTTGCGGGTTTAACCTCCACACGCTGG
>PNEQ01120939.1:0-44066 GCA_003012365.1 Medauroidea extradentata
TCACTACCATGATCTGACTCAACAAGTGAACATTGCTAGTCTTGTAATATGGTCTGTGTGGTTTGCCTCGGCTGTTTGACCGTGGTAAGTGCGAGCAGCCAGGCTCGCTGGAGAAGATAGGGTTTGTTCCTGGAGACTGCTAGACTCCTCGCCTGGACCTCAGTAACCATGACTACTATGGCCTGACTCAACATGTGAACATTGCTAGTCTTGTAATATGGTCTGTGTATGTTTGTCTCGGGTGTTTGACCGTGGTAAGTATGAGCAGCCAGGCTCGCTGGAGAAGATAGGGTTTGTTCCTGGAGACTGCTAGACTCCTTGCCTTGACCCCAGTAACTATCACTACCATGACCTGACTCAACAAGTAAACACTGCTGGTATTGTAATATTGTCTGTGTGGTTTGCCTCAGGTGTTTGACTGTGGTAAGTGTCAGCAAGCAGCCTCGCCGGAGAAGATAGTGTTTGTTCCTGGAGACTGCTAGACTCCTCGCCTGGACCTCAGTAACCATGTCTTCTATGGCCTGACTCAACAAATGAACATTGCTAGTCTTGTAATATGGTCTGTGTGGTTTGTCTCAGGTGTTTGACCGTGTAAAGTGTGAGCAGCCAGGCTCGCTGGAGAAGATAGTGTTTGTGCCTGGAGACATCTCGACTCCTCGCCTGGGCCTCAGTGACACTCTCTACCATGACCTGACTCAGCAAGTGAACATCATGCTGCACTTGGCGGCCACAGTCAGGTTTGACGAGAGCCTGAAGACTGCGGTTGATATGAATGTCAAGGGGACCATGGAGGTCATCAGCCTTTGTCAAACATGTGTTTTTCTTAAAGTTAGTGCTATAATTATCGTGTCAAGTTTTAGAATTGAGAATATTTTTGTTAGAAATTAATCTTCCAAACACAATGTGAGGATATTATTACAAATTAAAAATATATATAATCATATTACTGTAAAAAACATATTTTTAACTTTATGTACTGGTTAGTTTAAGACATGAAAAGTAATTTATGTATCCGAAAATTTATTTATTTTTAATTAGTTTATTGTATCTCGTTGAAAATATAAGTGATAGTTTATCCATAAACGTATTCTAGGACAGACACTACAAACATTTTATGGGGTAAATTTAAGTAATTGTTTTAAGCCAAGGGTGAAGTAAGTAAAATTAATTCACTGCTAGTCTGCGAATTCCATTATTTACCAACAATCAATGTTACTTAAGTTAATATTCATTTCATGGAGATTATTTGCAATCCATAATTTTGCTAAAATTTGTATGGTGATTAAATAATTGGTTTACGTTACCATAAGTATGTATCTTAGTTACGTTTCGAATCAAACAACAAAATCACGTGCTTATTTTCTCAAAGACACTGAAAATCATTTAAGAAGACTAGTTATTTACGTTTTCAAAAATCTTCACTATAAAACCTTCAGAATTACTTTATATAAACTAAATTATAACCTATGTTTGAACAATTTTAATTTTATGTAATTAAAATGTCTAAACAATTACATTTTTAACAAAAAATAACGCCACTTTAAAATGCCTAAAATGAAAAACAAATGCACTCAAAAGTAAAACATAATTACTTTATTTTCAGACTACTTACAATACAATCCATTTATTAGCGAGTAATATACAAAATATTATTATTTTTGGAGTAGGTGCCAGCCATGGTTAACAAACGTGTAACGAAATAGCGTATGTATACATTTAATTTTATTAATTTTAACGTTGACTGCAACTAAGTATTACTTAATGGACACAAAGACAGCAGCCGCGTGGTGTTGAACAGCACGGGGCGTATACGGAGGATTGGGAGAGGAGCAACTTGAGTGAGTGACACGAATGAGAGCAGAAACGTGAGGGCAGACGTCAGTGACAGTTGTGTACATTTCGATGTGCTTGTATGCTATATCTTTTCTCTAATTTTATTCGATCGTGGTGTCTTTATGCTTAGAATCGCCTTAAGGAATATAGATCAATTTTAAACGTTATCTGTGTTCATTTATCAATAGATTTTCGATGTGCCGCTTTAAGCCCATGTTTTGTTTATATATTTTTTTTAATAGGTTGAATAAAGTTTGTTTGTCATTAATGTGTCGCTTTAGGCAGTTGTGTTCATCTGTAAGTTCTATTTATTAGGTGTTGCTACGATATCGAATTAACATTACTGTAAATATAATTTATTAATTTTAGAAAACTTCGAAAACATTCTTAAAAGCTTGGCTGGCACCAACACCATAATGAACAATATGGCATATTAGTGTCCTAATAAATTTATGAAATTCTAAGCAGTCACAAATAAAGTAATAGTTTTTTTACTTTAAATTGTATTTTGTTCAGGATAGATTTTTTTTAAGTCTTTGGTATTTTTTGTTAAAATTTATTATTCCGAGATTTTTTACAATATTCTGGTGCTTACCATCCACATTCGCGCTGTTTGTCGTTAAGTAGTTCCGTTGTCCTTTCACAGTTCAAGTCAGTCCTGAACGTCGTTGACCATAGTTTGGTACCTACCTAGTCGTGGATTGTCATAAACTAATCAATAGCTCAATCACTATACGTTATATTATTATACTATTCGATTTTGAGGAGTTCCCTGGTGTACCTTCGAAATCCAAAGTCCTAAACCAATGGAAATAAAACGGAACTCCTTTGAAAGTATTCCCTTTCCAACAAAAAAATTCCTAATCGGTTTTTAAATGTCGGAGAAATGAGGCAACAAACATTAAATAGTACAACCAAATTCATATCTGCTCCCTTTTTTAATTTGGTAAAAAACAATACCTCTGTTATGGGAAATTAGTGTAATAAGTGGGTCAGTTATAGTGAAATAGTGAAATTTATGCTTAGTATTTTAACAATTTAATAATAATTTTTCATGAATCTATAATTTTTTAATAACTATCACTGAAAAATAAAAGCACAATATTTCAGGCTGCAGTATATGTATCGACGGCTTATTCCAACTGTATTCAAGATGAGATAAGGGAGAAGATTTATGATCCACCTCTCTCATTGGATGACCTACTAGCCTTGCTGGATAGATTCACTAAACCGGAACTCGATATTTTGGCCGACAAGTGAGTAAGTTAATTCCATTAAAATTTTCACTATAAAGTATGTAAATTTTCAAAACTTTAGTGAGGTAAGAGAGTTTACGGCCCCTTTAAACACGAGGTCTTAGGAGCTATAATGAGGATGAAGTAAGGTGAACGGACAAAATAACTTTAATATCCTCCTAGCAAGGATTCGAACCCTGGACCTCTCGCACCGTAGACCAGCGCCTGACTACTGTAGGCCTATGGAGGCAGGTTACAATGATGTAGTATTAGGCAATACAAACTAAGTATTGTAATATAATCTCAGTATTTAAAGGTTATCGGACGGTACGCTTCTAAGAAATCAGAGAATTATGAAAATTTTCAATTCATTCAATTAATTTCCCTTGCATATATGTTTTTTATGTATCGTATGAATACACGTTTCTGTAATCCTTCGCAATGTCAATAAGTTATTTTTATTTAAAAGTTTCTCTTTATCCCTAATATTCACGAGTTTACTTGACTTATAACAGTTTTAGCATTCGCATTTTTAAGCCACAGGCACGTTTATAAATAATTCTTAAAATATGTCGTTGAACAGTACTGTTCTAATATATTAAAAATTGCTTGCTATTCCTATTCTGTACAATGAACGTAAAAAAAACAATGCAAAGTTCTCCGAGATGCTCTACTAAAAGAGTGAGGGGGATTGTGTCCGTGATTCTGAAAATAATAAAAGACAAGTGTATTATTGCCAATTTTTGCCTCTCTTTCTTAGAACGCGTAATCGTTAAGTGATACTTAGGCGGCAAATGACAAGAGGATTAGAATGTATTTATAAAGTTGGACTTAACCATGCAATTTCGTAATGTGCATAAAACAGAAAAAAATATGTAATTAGTAATATATTTCCACCACTGATGTTTCGGAACACTACTTAAAATAATATTACTTGTATATAAAATTAACGTACACGATTACATTTTTTTGCTAACTTGAACATTACTTGGTTTAAAATATTGCACTGCATACTGAGACTTAATAGTGCAACATAAATTCACCTAACTGTTCTTTAAAGTTATTTTTATTTAAAAACATTGATCATGAATTACCAGCGTATTTAATAATTATTAAAATAGGTCATAAAGTTTACAATTTTTAAATTGTTTTGTCTAATTATTCGTTTTGTATAAAAATAACGACCGATTTAACAGTCAACTACCGCATAATTTTTATATATTTTTATGTGACACGCTGAACTACCGTATTTTCAAGGTATTACGATTATTTCATAAGTTTTGAAAACAGCTACTATTGACTAAAAGTGTAATGTTTCAAATGCGTATTTTAACTATGCCTCATTTTTGATTAGGAATCACCTCTCAAACATTGTAACGTATGTTCAGAAATATCCTCTGTACTACATTATCATATTATTATATATATTCTGTATAATGTGTGTGTTCTTTAGTGCATGTGTGTGTTTGCATACGTTTGCGTGATCGCACATATATTTTGACGTGTTCACCATACACCACTTCATCGCATTGTAATAGATCGGAATTCTGAATTTATAATTAATTAATTTTTAAAACCATCTAAATGTTATAATTAATTTTGCTATGAATTACAAGACATATTTTCTATTGCTACCCTATTCCCTAGATTATTAAATAGTTAATCATCTTGCTAACTACGCAATATAATATTGTCTGGTTTAAAAGTATCAAATAGCATCGAATATTGCTAGTGTGGAGAAATAAAGCCGTTTTTTTTTATTATTTATGCAGTGGAATGAAAGTTTTCATATTGAATGATATATATATATATATATATTTTTTTTTTTTTTTTCAGAATTCTTTCCGGCTGGCCTAATACGTACACATTCTCCAAGGCGATGTCAGAGAATGTGATAATGACACATTCAAAAGGTATCCCAATATCAATTGTGCGGCCGTCCATGGGTAAGCTTATGTTTGGTGAATATGGTGATGTGAAACTTAAAATACAATGCCATTTAAAAATACTAACAAAGACTTATGCCTAAACAAATGTTTTAAGAAATTTATTTTATAAATTCTTTAAATGCTAATTATTTCTTGCGTTTATAGTTTTTTGTCGTTTACTTGCAGAATCTTTTCAGTCAAGACTAAACTGTGTTTTCCTTGTTTAAAGAACATCTGTCCTTAACTCCTCTATTAAAGAAAATGTGATTTTTTCTTTGTAAAAGTAAATTGCTGCACAACAGGATAAGATAAAACAGTTTTAATGTCCACAGTTTCGGCAACACTTGCAGAACCCATTCCAGGATGGATAGACAACATTTACGGTCCTATAGCACTTACTGTTGGTATTGGATGCGGAATTTTACATGCAACTTACTTCAACCCTGAAAATATACTTGACTTGATTCCAGCAGATACCACTTCGAACTGCATAATAGCTGCAGCATTGCCTGCTAGTAAAAAGTAAGTTACAGGATAATGACACGCGAGAAAAATTCATAACTTAATCTTCCTTCTTTAGAAGTATTTTCTGTCAATATACATGTATATTTTCGTATGATAATATCATAAACAATGTCATGTACTATGCTCTTGAAATGAAATGTTTACATTTATTCGCATAAAGATACGAATTGTCAGAAATGTTGTTCTAATGCAGGAGTTCAAGTGCTAAAATACAGTGAATGGTTTACATAATGCATTCAATACATTTTTCTTGTATCTATCTACGAGATAAAAGTCTTAAAATCGATAGCCACATGTACATCTACACATAAATTTATTTTTAAATTGTAAAACAGTCATATTAGTACAAGTTAAACAATTAAGGATTGTATCATCATCGGCATGTGCAGATCTGAATGTTTAATAAAAAAAAAGTAAAATTATTGTGTCTTCTATGGCTTGGTCACTGATGCTGCTGGCATTTAGCGCATGAAGTGTTTAAAATACACGTATAACTAATAAAAATGCTGTATCAGATCTCCTGTCTACTGTTGTAAAACGAAGTAAGCATATGTTTACTGTCTTTGACATGATTAACAATATTCTGAATGAAAAATATGTGGCCCTAATAAAACACAGGTGTACAGTTTGTGCAGTGCCCAACACTGCACCAAATATATGTAAGCTGGAACGCCTTTATTCACGTTTGCTTTAAAAACAGATGTTGAACCATGTGTTTTACATTTAATTTCCCAATATAAATTTTTTGGCTATTACTGATACTTATATTTATATCCACTACCACAGACTTGTCAGTGGTTTGCTGATACTATTGAAAAAATATGAAGTTAATAAGCAATTAATTGATAGAGAATTAAATTATAAATTGCACGAAACTAATATAAAAATTGACAGAATAATAAATGATAAATTGCAACATTTAGAAAATACATAAGTGATAAATTACACCAATCTAAAATAACCATTTATACAGAAATGACTAAAAAATTTAAAAAAAATTATCAGTCACTTTAAAATTTTTGTGTTACACTTATTAATTTGAAAAGTACGTACACTACAAATTATTGTAAGAAATAAAAAAACAGATGATAAATTACAAAACTTGAACCAATCATTTAACAAAAATTAGAAGCAATTAATGAAGTAGTAATAGAATTTGATAAAATACAGTAGATAAATTACAAAAGCCATTCTTTCAGCTCAAAACTAGAAGAAATAAATGCTAAATTACAAAATTCGATCCAATAATTTAACTCAAAAATAGAAAATAAGTAATACTTAATTGCAAAATGTTCCAATTCACCAAATGCTGTAGTTGTGTTTATTGACCTTAATTTTTAAGTATACATATAATGAAATTAAATATATATATATTATTATTTAATGAATAGCTTTAAAAATGTATTAAAAATTTCTTGGACTAAAGAACGCAGTTGGGTTTAAGATCAAATTAAAAAAACCTGTAACACTCCCACAGTTTAATGATTTTGTATCAACTTTCACTAGAAATAAGCTATCGTTTCGCTAAAGTTTTTCTTCTTTACTTAGAACAAGTTAATTATGTAGATTTTGAAGATAAAACACTAAGAATTTTATCTAGTCCAATTGTGCCGGCAGTTAATTTAGAATGTCATCGATCTAACAGAGTAAATATTATTAATTTTGTCGGAAAATACAGCAAGAAAGAAAATAATATTTTACTTTGGTAGCAATCAAACAGAATACATTTTTATGATGGGTAGAGTAGTAAATTAAATAAAAATAAAAGCAAATGATTAAAAACTAATTATTTAATTATAGTACAATGTTCTTAATCCTAAAACTGGGCTCCCTAAATTAAATTTTTTTCTTTTTTTTTGTTTGATGTTAAAGATGATAAAATATTTTTTCAAATTAAAAAAATGTGTACCAAATAATACTAATGTTAAAATTGAAACCATATATTTTACAAATATCATTAAACCTTAAAAGATTATTTTATTTTATTACGAGTTTTACCATCATTCAACTTACCTGGCATATCAATAGTAATAAATCCATAGTCTTTATCAAAACATTTAGATCAAACTTCTATATATGTTTCAAATGACATATCGTCACCAACCAAATCGCAATAAATATGTTAGAAATACGTGTCATCCTGTTGAAATATACAATGGATGTCAGCATTATCCCATATCACTTGTTTCGGCCCTTTTGCATAAGTTTGAGACAAATAAAAAAAATTATGTCTACCAGAAGTGAAATGAGGCGCTCAGTGCTAAAGGAACTTAAGCACCACATATCAGGACTGGAGCAAAATGGCGTCAAAGATTTAAGGAACTTTACAACATTTTTTACAAAAATGTTATTGTTTTGTTTTTTTGCTTTTTCTCTTAGCAAATAATAATAACTGAAGGAAAAATATAAATATTTCGAAATATCTCTGTAACACACAGAACAGAAATTAAATGGTGCTTAGTCTCCTTTGGCATATCACTTTTCTATACTCTGTAGTAGTTAATGCACATAACACTGGTGGTTGGGTTACTGTGGCTTTCACCACTAAGCAAGGCCATACTTGTAAACTACTGAAAATAATATTCCACTACTTATTGGCAGGGATAGTTCTGATAAAACAATCATGACAAATGACATTTATTTATTTTGTGCCACCAAGACAAAGATGCAAATTGTAAAACAATGACATATGGCACTTAGGTTGTTCTGGCACTGCACTATTGAAGATGTTCACATCTCCTTAAGCTATTTGAGTAAGTTAAGCTACTTTGGCATTCATTATTTCATTATATTGAAGAAATTTTGCAATTTCATTACATAACAGTTACATGTGGAAAAATAACCAGGTGACAAATATTAATATTCAATGTTTTATTTTGCATATTGCTCGGTTTAATATCAATTACCTTTTGCTTAATACAAAGTCTGGAAAATGCATTTATTGTAATAACTGTGACAATCAATATATTCTTCTGAAAAATAAGTGAACTTATAAAGGTGATGAAATTTACAAAAAATATACGTATGCTTAAAACGATAACAATGAGGCGAGGACATCACACAAACAGAAAATACATACAGTTTTCAGATTGCATAAATGTCTTCCTTTAGTTTTATCTTCACTGTTGGAAATTAAAACAAAATTAAGTAAGAGAGGATATACCTGTTGTCAAATGTTCAAATATACGTGTTAATCTTTCAGTCTTCATCTTCACTGCTGGAAGTGTATATCCTGTCCTCAATGTTTTCGGCAGACATAAAATTTTTATAAAATACGTGTGATATGGGTGGAATGAACTGCATTAGTTCGTTAATGTCTTTAAATTTTTTCGCATCTACACACTTGCCCTTCGGATATAACAATGGCAGTCGTTCAGGAATATCCAATTTTGCCCGTCTCTTCTTGAGGTTGACTTCTGAAAACCTTTCAGCTTCATCGAATGAATTCTTAAACAAGAAACTCAAATTGTTTCCTTTGTTGAGCTGAATGTGGACTATATTTCTCCTGGACACCTTTTCTCCATCACCTCTTGACTTCCGATTTGTTATTCTTGTCTCAAGAACTGAAGAAGGAAAGAAATCCTCCGATGACATTTCGTGAACTACAAACGGTTTCTTCTTGCTTGCAGCTTTTGCAATCTTTGCCCAAACCGTGGGCGTATAAATGTGCCTGTGAAATTTTTTCTCCTTTTCAATCAAACCAAAATCTCGGTCGCAAGGCAAATATGAGTGACCAGATGCTAAGAATTTATGGTCAACCTTGTCGATCGTGAATGCTTCATTATTTACAACATAGTCCATCATAGCAACCATCTTAATATTTTTATTTTGGCCACCACACTGGTCACTGTACATTATCACATGGGATTTGTCAGTTGCATGGTGCATGAAAAAATGAAGAAGACAAGAAGCTACTTCCTGAGGTCCTCTGGACGCTTGGGCTTCATGCCACAAATAAATGTAAACCACATCCCTTGTAAGATCATGTATTCCGAGCAGGTATGTCCAGAGTTGTCGATTGTAGTAACAAATTCCCACATCCAAATGTGGAGTTAACAATGTCTTCTATAGATCGAATGTAATGACACATGTGCTACTATTTTCCATTTTGCTCTCTTTAATATCGCACTTAAGTTGTTCTCTTGCTTTTTCTGCAAACAGATTATGCTCATGCTGCTGACGCTCATATGCGACTTTTTCTTTTGGTAGGAGCACAATCAATCTGCTTTTTAAGGATATTGCATGCCTTGCAAGTATCTTTCAATGGAGGGTGAAAGTGGTAATTAAATTCGGTGTTGAAAACTTGGCGGAATAAATACAAACTGCAAGTTTGCATTTCGGCGCTTTCTTGTTCACACTGCTGTAAATATAAATCGTACATCAATTTCATGTTTAAAGAAGGAGACAGATACAAACGGTTCGGATTTTTCGACCTTGAGTTATGAGACTGATATGCTGGAAACTTTTTTATGAAGTCTTTAATTTTTAGCATTCTGGAAGTATCTGTTTTATTGTGTGGCACATGCTTTATTCTCAAATCATGTGGTGAATGTTTTGAAATCGCATGAGCTATCCTAGAATTTGAAATCCGTAATGTATGTTTAAAAAATTCTTACATACTTCTCTGTCTATTCCATCGGAATCAACTAGATAGTAGTGGCGTGAGAAGTTTCTCTTGCTTATATTTTTGTCCTTTTCCTTGCGACTGAATTCACTTTCACTTTTGATTGAATAAACATGGTTTGCAGATCCCATTCTTTCAAGCTATAAAAATACCTGTGAATTTCTTGACGTTTTTCACATGGAAAGTTTTTTTCACATTGGTAATTGCACTTACACTGGAATAAACGGAATTCTTTCCTTGCAACAACTTTTCCTTTGACATATTCATACTCTTCACCACAGTTTTTAAACGTTTTCTGATATTTTTCTTCCAATTTTCGGGATTTTTTTCCTTTTACATGAAAGAATTGGAGTGTTGTCATTGTTATCATCTTCCGGAGCTTCAGTGGGTGGTCTTTGCATTGTAGTGTTGCCATTTTCATCATCAGGAGTTTCAGTAGGTAATCGTTGCATTGTAGTGTTGCCATTTTCATCACCGGGAGTTTTAGTAGGTAATCTTTGCAGTGTAGTATTACAGTTTTCATTAACGGGAGTTTCAGTAAGTAATCTTTGCAGTGTAGTGTTGCCATTTTCATCACCGGATGTTGCAGTAGGTAATATTTGCACTTGAGTGTTGTCATCCTCATCTCCAGGGGTCACGACTGTAGACGATATTTGAAATAGAGCGTTGTAATCATTCTCATTTTCGGGTGTTACTTCAGGTACAGCAGAATACGAATGATCTTGGTACGGTGAATTTACAAAAAAATGTGATTTTCTGCAATGCCAGTACCAAAGTTGTTCTGAGCAACTTTACCAGTTATAAAGTGAACTTTTCATAATTCATAATTTCATCGGTGACATCTTCAGTTCTGTTTGAATCTGCAAAACTATCAAGTACTTCGCCATATATGTACTTACAAGGATCTGAAGTGTTTTTAAGCTGAATATCGTCTATAATACAGTCATGCTTCGTGTCTTCAACATTAATGTTATCAACACTGTTTATTACATCAGTGTCATCAAGGTAAACCGAATTTAGACTTCCTTCTGAAATATCACACATTTTGTTTGCACAATTAAGGGTTTCAAGGATGGAATTATTAACACTAGTAGAGCTTGATGCATCCACATTTTCAAATTGTTTGTCATATGCAGTGAATTCCTGTCACTTACACCTGAAGAATCTTCCTGAATATGCGGTAGATCGTGGTATTTAGAATTTTAGCCTTTAACATTGGTACCTGTACAAAAGCCATGAAGTTTTAGGCATTGACATTTCATTGCTCACACGAAAATGCCAAAGTAACCTAACCACCAAAATGCGACCTAAGACACACCTGGGGCTGTGTTTAAAATGCCAGAATAACTCAAGTGCCAATTCTACAAAATTCCAGATTATCACACTGTATTTTATGTGTATTCTATTACTAACCATTAGTAATATGTAGGGTCATTATATAATGAACCCTTACAACATATTTTATGTTCATGTGTTCTGTAATCACTCTTTTACTCACATTTAT
This sequence comes from Medauroidea extradentata, assembly GCA_003012365.1. Lineage (NCBI taxonomy): Eukaryota > Metazoa > Arthropoda > Insecta > Phasmatodea > Phasmatidae > Medauroidea > Medauroidea extradentata. The sequence continues at coordinate 11,650 of PNEQ01120939.1, forward strand.
TACCAAAATACATTTTATTTACTTACAACCACAGAAATTAACTTATAACTATTTACTTACCATGAATAAATACATTCAAGGTCCATTTTCCTAACACAGTAACAATAAATCCATAAAATATCAACAATCGTATGAGCTTTAAGAAGACCGAGTCGATTAGTATTTTGTAGTTTAAATATTTTAACAATACACTCACCAACTGAATTGTTGCTGTTGGGAACAGAACACATTTTAAGAATTCGAAATGTCCTCGGTGTAAATACACTTCCATCCATTTTGATATTACTATATTAATACAAACACCGTACTACAAAACATGTCAAAGCATTATCGCAGAATATCATGAATTTGGCTGTTAAGTCAGTATGGCTTTGTGAAAAATTTTTAAACCATTGTTGCAAAAACTTTTAAAAAATATTCACACAAAAAAAATTTCCCTAGTGGTTGAAATTCTTGAGACCATAGAGTACACACTCTAGAACCAGTAAAATGCAAAATAACTAAATCATGAAAATTGGCACTTAGGTCTCTTTGGCACTGAGCGCCTCAAATCATGTATCATGTCTTGACTGTTTAGTATAACATCATCAAAAACAACAATGGAATTGTTAAAACATATTGTTGAACATCAACAACTTCTTCATCTGATAAGAAAAAGTATGATTTTGGTTTATTAATTAATTTAATTGCTGCGTTAGTATATTCCCATTAAAGCAATATATTTTGGTTAATTTAAACTTCTTGAACATATGTATAGAGTTCCGAAATTCAACCATCTTGGGGCATATAAAAAATAATCTTTCATAGGCGTGATTTTGCCGAAATTAGTTGTCTCGGAAATTAAGAAACTAATTTTATTAGGTAATAATTCTCAATGATATTATTTTAAAATAATATTGTCAGGTATTATTGTTTTATGTCCTAATATATCACTTTAGGTTTGCTGTTCAATTTATTTATAATATAAATTTTCCTGTATAAATTAATTACCTTAATGGGTAACAAATAAATCTTAATTAAAAAGATTAATTATTGTTTATAAACTGAAGAATATTTGGTCGGTTTAATTCAATTTTACACAACATATTTAACACTTAACATCACAGGAAAATAATAAGCTATATTTTATTCAAAATAAGGTAGAAAATGTAATAGAATTCCCTGTTGGTCAACATAATGTAGAACATGTTGGAAAATCTTTTAAAAACTATTTCTTTATTTAACTAAATGTTAGCTGCCGCCAAAGAATACAATATAATACAAATCAGATAAGATAACAAACTGAGTAAAAATTAAATGTATTTATGATCTGCTGTTTGATTAATCAGGCTATATAGGTAACATTTTATGTTTTACACAAAATAAATTCTTAGGAAAAATAAGCTCCAACGAGCTGGTGGAATTCCTAAATTACGTTATTTGAAACCATTAACATTCATTGTAATTTTGCAAATTACATGGTTCTTAAACCTGACGAATACTGTGATAGAGAACTAGTACTATAACTTCATTTAAGCCTATTGTCAATATTTTGGAGAAACAATTTATTGTGAACCAAATTATTCATTACTTTTTCCAATACAAACTGATAAAAAATGTTGGAAATAAGAGATAGGAACGATAAGAAAGTTGGACTTGATTCTGCTGAAATACATATACTATTAGAAATTAAACCATAAGCACTCTAATGTTTAGATTTACAATTCACAGGGGAAACAAGATGGTGTAGTGTAGTGTAGGTTCGTGCCGGCCAAGGTTAACTAATTGCTATTAGTTTCCATACATTAAAGGAGCAAACACTAGTAAGAAACTGATAGAACTTATGGTTAGACGGCACACAATAATTAATAGTAAATAATCAGGAGCAATTACATAATGAATTCAGAAATTAATTGTTTATATGATAGTACATCAGGAAGTGGGTATCTTAAATTGTTATGACCTTCACAATCAATAGTAGTAATCCAACAAGATGGCGACGGAGCAAGGAGGACTGATAAATCAATATTACGTTAAGTGTAAAGAAAAACCATGTGACTGAAGCTTCTACGCCCTTGGCATGCTAAGTAACCCCAGTCGCAGAGCCAGACTGCAGCACTTCCAGTCGGCAGCATTACGGGGAAAAAAAAGAAAAACCAACAAGCCTCGAAACAATGAATGGCGGTGCTGGCTGGCCCTACCACAGCAACGTGAAGGTTCTACATCACCAAAACTCGTGGGTAGTCGGTAGGCCCCAGCTCTCCGGTCTGACTGAGGGTAACAGCATCTTGCAGGTCCAGACGTCCCCGTTCCCGGAACTCTTCAACGGCCCTCCCGAGAGAACTCCCTTGTCACGTCACCACACGAACCAGCCAAACTCTCCTTACCTCTTTAGATAAAAACCTTAATGCCCAGATATAATACACATAAAACACTACCTAGACTCCTCCATTGCTCTATGAAATGTCACATATTACAACCTAAGACCACAATCGATTAAATTGTTTACAAATCAAATTACAGTACATAGAGTAAATATAGTAGATAATCAAAGCAAAAAAAATACTGAGAAAAAACTTAAATTATTTAAATAAACATTAAGAACTGCAACATATGCATCACAGATACATATATCACAGCACATACTCTAATGAATGTAACAATTTTGTTTTATTGATTTTTTAAGTAGATAAAGACTTATGACTTTTTCATGGTAAGTGTGATAAAAGATAAAAAAAATAGAATTGTCGAGTATAATAAATATAATTTTAAAATGTATATATGAACATTCAATTACACTTTGTTGTACTCAATTTACTCATCTGGTACGCATTTTTTTCTCCGAGGTGCCCGCCAGTCAGGTCACCACTCTCAGATACCACAGAAACCATGAAAACCCATAGAGAATAGTCATAGGGAAACAATATTTAAATAAATAAATCATATTCAATCAATTAGGTATTTTTGCAAGTATAATTTAGGCCAAATCTAATTATTTTCTTTTTCGTCGTGGCCCAACTCAGTTAATATGAAAATCCAAAAAACCAATATGGTGACTATATTAATTTATTATGTGAACCAAATATAAATAATTTATGAAGCCAATATGGCGCCATCATACAAGTTTTTTACTCCACTAATTTGATTAGAATAAATCGTTTAATTTATAAAAAAAAACCATGTGGCACCTTGAGAATTTTATTTCATATTGCACAGATTTCATATATTTAATAAAAATATTAGTCTATGGCACGACTGAATACACGGCTCCAAAATACAGACATTTTCTAACATCTCTGAACACGATATTGCTCGTGGTTGTTAAATCTCTCTCTAACATATTATTCACCAAATACGGCGTCTCTTCCTACGACTCTCTATTTCATGAATTTATCAATAACTTATAAAGGCCAATATGGCGACAATTCTAAATATATGTTACTCTGGGCAACAACATATATGCCCCAAATCATGGCATCTCCATGCAAGAAAATCCTATGCCATCTAAACGGAAGAAAGTTGCCAGCAAAATTTACGACTAACATCAATCCAAAATGAGAATAGCGCTCCCAAACGGGCATAAATCCTACTCAAATATAGTCATAGTCTTAAGTTCTAATAACCATACTTAACTTATATAAAGACTCGCCATCTCTGGTTCACTATCACAAAAACCCCGCATTTATACACAGTTTGCTCCCCTCCCCAAACTGATGACATCAACAAGTCCATGGTGGGAGAAGATCACTAGCACCGGAACGTTTCCAAATAGGCCGGATCTTGTATTTGCACAGTGCTCGAAACACTGCCCTCTATGTACGACGTAACAGCTGCAGCTTCAGAAAATGGCCGCTAGAGAGCATGTCACTGCTGAATCCTGACCAGCTATTCGCTGCTCCTCATGACCAATCACCATCCAGGGCAAGTCAGCCCACGTCATCTATGGGACATAGCGTAGTCGAGTCTTGAGAATGCAGCAGAGCAGACGTAGTGCGTGGCGTACTATTCAAACGTGTCTTCGCCGGGCGACACGGGAAAATAAATTCCTGTACAACACAAGGTATGTTTCCAAATACATCAGCGACCATTTCATCCACACACTAAATTCCCGTGTAATATAATCAATACCACACAGCAAAGTATACGGTTCAGTCAACTGGTGGGCGGCGAAAATTTTTCATCAAGTAGATAACAGTTGAATTATGTGAAACGGTGTTTCCCAGCTTAAAAATTAATGTAAAATGTATTATTTTGTAAATTTACTAATTTTGACAAGTGTTGAAAATTTTTGATTGTCACTATATTGATTATAGTTTTTATTTTGTTCATTGTTTTATTCGTTGAAAAAGTTTATGTTAGTATCACATTGACTGTTGAAAAAAATTATAAGAATTTAAACATTTGGGAAGATGTAAAATTTCAGTTACTTAACGTGGATTCATTTAAAAGAATTTTTGTTTTAAATACACACGAAAATATTCACGAGTTTGAAAGAGAATTTCATAATAGAAATTGTCATTGGTCAATTAAATTTATTGAAACATTATTTGTTTATAACGTAATTATTATTTAGTTGTATTTATTTCTTTTACAGTCTTTGCATTCTTTAAATTTTAAATACGTATTTTATCTTTTTTACAGTGATTTTGTAAAAATGTTTTGATAAGAAAATGGTGAATAAATTGTCTTAATATTTCAACAAATTTGCGAATTTGTTTTGTGTAGTTTTAAACACTTAAAAGGGTCACTGAGTTCGAACATAAAAATATACTCCACTATTTATTAATAAATTGATGTATTTCGAAAGAAGAATGAGTGGCTTTAAAATGTAAAATGAGCGAATCTCAATTTGTAAAAAATTGTATCTTAAGAGCCTCACACCTCTACATGTGGGCGGGATAGGATATATTTGAGGAAATTGTGACAATTTTCTAGTACATGTTTGCTTCCTCGTAATGTAAAAAATGTTTCACTAAAACCAATTAAGTCTTCCGCAAAAACGTCAATAGAATCGACCACTACACCCTCATGGAACTATTGCAACAAAATTTTGCTATATGTTCACGATTCAAGAAGGTTTGCAAGGCCTTACTGTAATATAAACCCTTCTCGCACTGCCCAAAGCTGAGGTAAGTGCAATCGACTGTTGACAATTGCTGAAAACTAAAAGAGACATATGAATATATGTAAGTGGCGAGTTGTTTTCCTTGAAAACAACGAGATTATTGAGTGAACAAACTTGTGATGTAGTACTAGAACATTCGACTTCTAGGGAAGCAGGACTTAGGTCACCACCAACCACTTCTTACCCTGTATGAGCTGGACGGAAAATGCATCTACATTAAGATATTAATGTCGGTTCTGCAACAAGACTTTTAGTTAAAATTGTATTATCTTGTGAATAATAAGAGTAAATAATGTACAAAGAAGAGTAGATAAACATAAGTAACAATTAAATATTATCAATGTGGACGTTAATTTAACTTTTATAACATTAAAAATAACCAAGATAGAATATGCCGAGATGCAAATAGAAACCACGTAACACTTGTATTGGTACTACTTTCAAGTACGTTACATGCACGAATACACCAAAAAATAATGGATTCACGCTGAAGGAGTCAGCTTTCAGAGGTTCCCTGAAGCTGTATGTAGCATCGTACCTGCCAGGTGCGACCAAAGGTATTTGCAGATTAATTTACAGCATATCACATTATTTAAACAGGGTTTCAATATGACAACTTACATTTAAACTATATAATTGCATGGGGTGCTCTGAAATACGACACATGGTTGGAAAAGAATAATAATATATCTTAGCAATATTCTGGGCATTGATGCAAAATACCATTCTGTCAGCGAATGTGCTTCTTTACAACATTCGCAAAGTAGGAGACAGTGTACATAAAATAGAAACGTTTTGCAACGAGGAAAATTATATTGTTACTAAAGGTTCGGGACGGTCCCTTGGTTTCTTTGATAATTCACAATAAAGAACATTCAATTAAAGTACTTTAGATATAAACTTTTAACGCGGTATTTAGTTCGTTGATATGATGACAAAAGTCGTGGGTGACTTCCTCTATGACTGCGGCCTCTTAAATTGCGGCAATGAGCTGAGCGCTTATAAGACGGACGATGTGTTACGGAGCTGTCGAGAAGAAATTAGAAATGAACGCGAAGCTATCCCGAAGTGCGATTAAAGAATCCACAAATATTTCACGCGGAAATCACAGAAGATACCACACTATATCAACAGGGTTTCTGTGTTTTCATGTGGTTGTAAGTAAATTTAACAAAATAAATGTTAATGTAAAAGAGAAATGCCTTATTTACATTATTATAGAACCATTATCGTACTGAACATAAACTCAGTATTTAAAAAGTGTTTAAAAATGGTTGAAAATATTGTACGTACATAGTTAAGTGGGTTAATATATGCTCTTACACAATATTATTAACTTATGGCACTTAAAGGTGCCTTACCTGCGCGTTAGAGCCTCATAAGTGACGGGCATATAAGGTCGAGCTTGAAGTATGCATCAAATGCCGCATCGCCTCTACGAGACAACCAGTGAACTAGCATGCAAGGTTCCCGTCGAACCGTTTTTACTATGGGGCACTAAGCAAGAACAATATAATTTTACTGGCCGAAAGTTTGTAATTAAGTTCAACGAATGTCTGTATTTGAGTTTTACATACATCTTGTTAGTATAATTTGAAGATTGGCAGTCAGAAAAGGCCGTTTTGAACAACGTTGGAGGGCTCAGAAACAGTATTTTCAATTATCATTGTGTGTAAACAGTGACTTTGCGGCCTGGACCTATGTATTTTCTTTTCGTACGTTGACACAATGGGCACATGGAGAATAGTTTCGTAAAAAAAACTTGTTCACGAAAATACCGTGACACATTTGAAAAACGTGATAAGCTAAACCTTTAACTACTAATATATAATAGTTGGTATTATTTCCAGTATATTGTAAAATAGTATAAAATTCATGGGAAATATATCGATTTATTTTGCTTATTAATACCCGTCCTGAAACTGTCCCATAAACCTCGCGTTCATCTAGCCGCATTCAGGATGAAACTATACCCAGAACACTAAGCGACATTCAGCTACTTTGAAGATGCAGCTGGACCCATCATCCTCGGAGTAATCTAACAGTTCTGAGGACATGGTTTCACCCGTAGCACTCGGGGACATTTAGTCGCTTCGAAGATGCAAATTTCTACAGTCGAATTTCTGTATAAAATTACATGTTATTTGAAACAAGAGAAACGTTACAAGTTCAAATTACATGGGACAAATTGCAGGTTAATGTACATGTGAGTGGTCAAATCGTGTGTATGAGTAGTCAAATTACATTCGCGGGTCTAACTGCACGTTTGGTTTGAGGTTATGTGTTAGTTGTCAAAATATGTGTGATTTTATAAATATATGTGAGGTGTCAAATTTCATGCAGTGTGTCAAATTACATGCAGAGTGCCAAATTACATGTGTGGTGTCAAATTACATGTGTGGTGTCAAATTACATTTGGGGGGGGGGTGACTTTTGTGTGTCAAATTATGTGTGCGGTGTCAAATTATGAGTGACTTTTAAATAACATGCGAGGTACACATTAAGTATCAAACTGCACATAATTTGTCAAATGGCACAGTATAAGCAATATTACTCATAATGTGTCAAATTACAAGTCACATTAATGGATCAAATCACTAGGGTCAACAGTTAGAGGCCAAAGTCAAATGTTAAAGACAAAGGTATACAGATATTTTATTTTTCACATTATTGTAGTTTTCTGAATTTTTTGACTTTTTAAATACTTAGAACATTTTAGAATCTTTTTGGAGTAGTTATAAATTTATGAATTTTCAAAAAATTTTTTGCAATTAGTTATTTGTTTTTTGGAAATCTTTGGTAACTTTTTTGGAATATGTTTGCAATGTTATTAAATTGAACAGATTTTTTAGTTAGACTTTCTTTAGTAATTTCTAGGATTTTCGAAATGTTTTATTTTAATTGATTATTTTATTTTTACGGAAACATACATTTTGTTGATATCTTTAAAATACTTAAAAATGGAATCTAAAATTTAATTGCTGTTATATAAATTGGCGGTGGATTGACCCAAGATGGCGACTATGACATAATGATTCACCTTCTGTCATAACGCCCTAGAGCCAGAAAGTACAAAAATGTACTAGACTACTATAAACTTATTGTCAATTGTTTATGATAAACTTATAATCAATTAATAAAATTTAATTCTGAGTAATTGAAATTATGACACCATGGATTTTTTATTGTTACCATTTTGTCAAACAGTTTAGTTATATTTTCACATTTAGAACGTAAATAAAAATGGAAAATCTCAGTATCTCGTTTGTCAATATCCTTTTAAAGCTTTAATATTTATTACATATATTTATATTTAAAATTAGTACGTAATTCCTAAATTTTGTCATTAATTTGCCAATTAAAATTTCGTAGCTATTTGCTTGGTAGAAAATGTATTTGGGTTAAAAATTAATTGTCTAAAAATGTTGTTTATTACAATTTTTGAAATTATGAAACGACGTTAGAATATTTGTGGCATTTGTCAAAAATTAATTGATATAATTATGTATAAAAAGAGAACACTGACTGATAGATATATCAAACTGCAGCCTAAACCATCGGACACTGAATCGTGAGATTTTTTGTGTGGTTTCCTTTCAGGCACTAGGAAGGGATTTATTTTAAATTTCGTCCTCCAAGGCAATGAAAAGGGGTGAAATATATTTTCGAAAAACGTCGATAGAGCTAGAACCCGACGGTATATCATCGAGATTTTTTACTTAATGATGTACATAAAATGCATGTTAGCCCTTTCTGGATTCTTCGAAATTCATCACATAAAGATGGTGAAAATACCTTAAATTTACTTCTAATTAATTATTTATATCCATCGAATTTTTCGGGATGAAGAGTTGGTTTGGGCTTCAGACTTTTGCTAACGGTAATACCCAAAATAGTAGTTTTAGGAATTTTCGAAATTCTACTTCCAAGCAGTTAAACTGGGACCTTTTATTTATGAATTGCCTCTATAGCTGGAGCGCAATTGGCTATCGTCGTGAATTTTACTTCAATTGGTTACGTAAACAAATGACTAACACAGGACTACAGGATGGTTAGGAATTTGATCATTGTGGGGGTGAAAATACGTGAAATATGTTTTTGAATATTTATCCACGTCTGATAAATCAATCGATATTACAAGTGTTCTTATCTTTAGATTGATACTTATGTAAATATATAAAAATCCATTGAAATTATTTTCCGAATTCGGCTCCCAGAAGGTAAAAAAAAGTAAAATGTGTTTTCGATTCACAATATATATGTGTCGACTCCATTGATCTTTTATATAGCGACGTGATTTTTTGTCTTATATTGTTCACGCTTTCTCAAATACCTGAAATGTAATTTCGTGATTTTTGAAATTCCCCACCCAAGGAGGGGAAAAGTGATGAAATATGTTGGCTACTGTCGCGTTTTTCACGTCCAAGAGACACAAATTAATAAGTCTGAAATGCGATTCATGAGATTTTGAAATTCGTTCTCTTAGACGGTAAAAAGGCCTGGAATGTGTACTAGATAAATCCTCGATACATATAGAACACATAGATGTATTCAGGTTACTTTTGCTTCAGGATGATGGTTAGATAAATTTCCGCAAAAAGGCCTTTTAAGATTTTTCATAATTCGAACACTCGGTACTGTACAGCGGTGATATGTGTTATTTGGAATGAATTATAGATTTTGCTTCGACTGAAAGAGGTATTGTCATGATTTTCATTTTACTTGGATACTTGTAAAAATATTGAAGATATGAAAATAAGATTTTTTGGAAATTCGGCACCTAAAGGGGTACAAATGTATATAATTAGTTTTCCTTCAGCCGATGATATTTATTTATCAGTAGATATATTGTGTTAATTTTCCCGCCAGAATGATACTTACGTAAGTACTTAAAAAAGTTACGCATTTTTTTATAAAACTTAGTTTGGAAACTTTTAAGACAGACGATCCAAAAAGCAAGCACGACGGGAGAGAAATAAATTATAAACGTGTTTTATTCTACAGTTATATCGAGATGTGTTATTGTACAACATCTGTGAGCCTATGAAATTATTAGTTTATTTTTAGAATAGTTTCATGTATAATTTTTGCGTTATGTGGCGCAGTAGTTCATTTATTTTTAGGAGACTCTGGGCTTAAACTCTTTTAAATACTGTGCAAACGTACAATTCTGACACACGAAAACTGCTAGGCAGATGAAATGAGAGCAATTTGGATGACGTCGTTTAAAAATGTAAAAATCGATAATGATCTCCACTATCAACTAAATTCCTCAACGGCGTCAGTCCAAATATGCCATCTCCCTAACCTAAAGGTTGGGGCACCAAATACATTTATACTTGTGCGAAACATTATCCCACCAAAACGTATTAATGCCACATAATTTCAAGTGAAGAAGTTGAAAACATAAATGTTTTTAGGGCACCATTACCAATGGCTGTGCTCGGGAGATATCATTCTTCACACCACGTAAACAATGTATTTAATTCGATTACATTTTTACGTTCAAGATATGTAATTACCCCAAAACGTCAACTCGGCTGTGACTATAAATAACGCGCAGCGGAAATCACTGTTATTGGCAGGGACTCACTGGAGAGAGCTTTTCGCGTGGACAGCTATAGCTGCTTATCCTGCTGCAGAGTTAACTCAACTAGCATATTTGTCATCTTAATACTTGATGATTGAACTACCTATCTGGTGTACAAAGCGGTATTTAAGTTAAAGCAAATTTTATCTGATTTAAGTTACATACGCGAGCAAAGCCGCCGGCGTACTGCTAGTTTACCGATAAAGAGTAACATCAAATTCATAATTTTTTAAATAATTGAAAAATATATCAGTGTTTTTAGTAATACCAGTATGAAAATATTTATATTTAATACAGTTTAGGATGTAAGACTACATTTTAGTTTAATATATTAATTCAAAATTTATTCTAAGCAGTCCATGATAATGAATTTAATGAAAAATATATTATGTAATAAAACTTATTTCGTGACACCGCGGTGGACTATCAAGTGCTCAAGCTAAAGGTTAGATAAAATGTTAAGACATGACATTACTCTAATTTCAATATAAGATTTGAACTAAAATTTTAAGTATTTATTTTTAAACCTAGATGCTTCTAGCGATTCAGTAAGTAAATATAGCAATGCACTGGATTCACCTTAAATAAACTTGTCATATATTACTATATTTCGAAATAAATACTTATCACTAGATCGGTCATATAATTTGCTGTAGACGGGTCAGTTTAAGGGATAATTTATTATTTTCCTAGGTATTTGAGGAAGTACTTAAAATAAGACTCTTTTGGGTTTTATTGTGTATTTGAAATCATCAGTTAAGAAAAAGTTGCGATATCGACCTGTAACTCTTTGTTTGGAACCGGATTAACAAATACGGAAATAAGTAATTCTTTACAACTAGTGTAATTTTATAATATACGTCATATAACTAAAATAATAACTATGTAATTTTGGCAGCAGAAACAATAACCACATTATGATTTACAACATTGCCACTTCAGACTGCAATGCTAAGTCGACGGGGGAGTTACTGGAAAACATCTACATGATTGGATCTAAAAGACCACTGAGTCTGTGTATTTGGTACCCTTTCTATATCACAACGCTCAGCTACAAGAAGTTTATGTTTCTTTCATTCTTCATGCACTTTTTACCTGGCTTTCTCCTGGACTCAGCCCTACGACTGATTGGCAAGTCTCCAATGTAAGTAGTTTATTAGATTTACTCGACAAATATTTCTATATCATTCAAATTTATGGTGATGTGATTAGCATTAGAAATTTTTGTATGTGCTGCTTCTCTTGCGTGACTCAATTTAATTTATAAGATGAGTTTTCTGGCAAGATAAGAATAGCAGTGGGCTTTCGTTGCCAGTAACACATATCAACCTGTTTGAACAACGCCAGCGATGTAAATACAAATAAACGAGATTTGTGGGTTGATATAGCTTCCGTATGCTATATCACAAAGCAATTGAAATAATTCCCCAAACATGCTGTTTGATAACTTTTTCATTCTCTTCGCGTTACTTCAATGCATTATTTCTAAGGAACATTAAATAATTGGGAACATCAATCATATCAGTAATAAATATTATAGTAATTCATGAACCAAACAAAATATCACTTTGGCGGAGCGTAGGTGAAACTTATCAGCCATATAAAACGTAAACCCCTACTTAAATTATAAATGCGATAGTGTGTTTCATGATTTTTCTTTTTTTCACGCAAAAAAAGGGGACACTGGCCGGAATGTTTTTTTTTTTTTTTTTTTTTGCAAAATAGTGATATAGGCTTCATTATATCGCGACAAATATGCCCAGTTCCAGTAGGGTGGAGGAGTAATTATGGAACCACGCCTTTATTTTAAAATGTCTGAATGTATGTATTTTGAGGAAATTTAGTATGAATGTGTCTAAGATTTGGGAATAACACACTTGATACTATTTATCCTTGAAATTACACGGTTACTGTGGCACAGCTTTTAAGAATAACCATAATTACAGGATGCTCACTTCACAATAAATCAGCCGAACGGAATTTGATGAAATTAGCTTTCGAAATTTCTTTAGAAAAACGCACTGTTACTGTGAGATTTCAACTTAGCATAATCCTAAAAAAGTTCCGTGCATAAGTGTGTGTGTTTGTGTTTACTGTATCTGTACGTATGTATAAGATAATGACATAATTCATGCTAAACTAAGCTCGTTTTTTTTTATTTGGATGGTGTCCTAGCTATTATTAGGCAGTTATTGTTTGTGCCATAGTTATAAATTTACTTATAATTGATTTAATTTTAAATATATTTAGCTCCAATGTTTTTATAAGGAGTTGGGAACAACGAGAGCGAAGTTGCATTTAAGGCTCGTTTAAAATAAAATCATGTCCAGAGATAAATGGAAGTAAGTAAAAACATATATTCATCACATATGCAGTTCGGCAAAGAAATGCCAGTGATTACAGTGCGTTGTAGTGTTACATATATATTGAAATTCTTGTTGGAATAAAAGTTATTTATAGGCCTCTATTATGTGTATTCAGGTTCACACAAAATTTTATTGCCATCTTTGAAGTATTTCATTCATATTGGTACCAGATTTACATTTCATACTTATGTGATGCGTTCATCACAGAGATGGTGTTGGTCAAATATGATCTGCAGAGCGCCTTTGTCTATGAACTCTGATAAACCGAGTGGCAACATTAATACTAACCAACATTTCTTAAGATTTAAACAAAAATTCATCAGTTTACGCACAAAATGTGCAGGATTCCATAAATTAAAGGCTCAAACCGATATTATTGGATTCAGCAGCTTGTTAAATCATTTAGCCAGAAATTTGGTAACTAAGGTAATCGCATAACAGTATCCCGATCAGGGACAGGTTTGTGTGTGTCTAAATGACCGTAAAAGTCACTTTTCTGAGGTCTTAGGTGATTGGGTGATTCTTCTTCTTGTTGTAAAAAGACGATACAGTAATAAGATTTTTGGTTGTTGAATCTATTTTGTTCAGAAGGTGACGATTTGTTTTGGAGTAGAAATCATTACACATATTTTCTGTGATATTTGCTTCATGTACATTGCTGTTTATCACTATTGTTTATTTTTAAAACAGCCATCATTTAAATATATTTGTTAAACAAGATACAACAGATTTACGAAATCTCTTATTCAGAATTTCACGTAACTATTCTCTTGCATATTTCTATAAAATTTACAACACACAAAATGCATCGTATAGTATCATTGTTATAGTATTTGGTTCATAATATGTTCATATTTGCATAATGTAAATGAATTTTATAAATAGTTGTCAAATAATGTGATATACATTAGGCCTAATCCTTTTACAGAATTTCATAAAACGTGGTACACATATTACTGTCCAATGACTTCTAAGCACTTTCCTCATACTGTGCTTGAATCACAAATATGGCGTCAGTTTGAACATATCCTGGATGACATTATATATTACAATATCACAATTTACCGAATGTCATATAAAGATATATACATACATTAGTTAGTTATTCACCTGATTTCAATGCTTTTCTTCACATTAAGTGACTTATTTGTATAGTAGGCCTCTGTTTTTTTTTTTTTTTTTTTTTTTTAATTTTGGGCTCCGTTTAATATAATGTGAATAATTTGGAAACCAGAAAAAAATTCAAGTACTGTTACTCATATTATGATTTTATGTGGGTGACAAATGGTATGTCCGCAATTTTGAAAGGTAGCGCGACGTAAAAAATAAGTTATGTTGCTTAATATTTCTGAAACTAATAAAACCGATTAAAATAAAATCCTATTTTAACAGTTTGTATTAGGTACTAAAATGTATTTGCATAAAAGCTGTTTTGGTATTTAATTTAGAAGACAACAATTAACTTTAAAATTCAGACTTACCTCTTGGAACATTTTAGACCGAATTTTACTTTACGTTATAATTTGACAGTTGATCTTTCACGCTTTGATTGCACCCATTTTGTTGTAGTAGGTCAATGGATTTTTAAGATAGCACTAATTTAAAATTATTTTTGTCGTCATTCGAGAACATTTAAACCAATGGGTACTATATTTATTTTCTGGCTATATAATTTAAGTTTGGTTTTAATTGTGGTATCTAAGTGTTTGTTGGCTATTTTAGAGTACATCTTGACATGTACGAATCAAATTTAGTTCTTCATAATTTTGCTACAGCTGTATTTGCAATCGATTTTAAACTAACTTCCTGTAGACCCGGAGATTTAATTAAAGTTCATAACTGCGTGATAATCCCGTAAAAGACAAAAATGTTAAGTGTAACTGTTTACAAATAAATTTAAAACACACCGCGGTACACTAACTTTCCGATGAGCTGTGAACTTGAAACTGAAAACATAATTTTTGAAAAGGATTACAGCACAACATAAGAGATAATTCGAGAGAGAAAAATGATTCAAAATTAATTTTGATTTACAACTTTTTAATAAAAAACATGAATAGAAAATTCACTTATACGTGACTAGACAGTAGAAAATAGAATAAGGTAAAATTAATTTTTAATACATAACATTTTTGAAACGGACACTGGATGTACAAAATATTTTAGCATATGAAAATACTTGCAAGATTAAAACGAAAAAAGTTGCAAGTAATTGTTATAAATTGATAAATGGGTGGTTTGCCTGAGTCGGTAACAGTTCATAGCACTGCAACTGGCATGAAGTGATGTGTGAGTTTACTCAACGACAGCTGATATATTTTATATATTACGTGCGCCCCCTTTTTTCGTTTAAATCTTATACGTATTTTCATAGTAAACATTGTTTTGTACTTTTAAGTCAGTTTTATAAAAGCGGGGTGAATTAAAAATAGTTTTATTCATTATTATTATTTTTAATTGCATTATATATATATATATATATATATATATATATATATATATATATATATATATATATATATATATATATATTATTTGCTGCTTTCGGAAATATTTCGGTCAAATTTTAGGATTAAACGGGCAATAATATAGGTATTCATGTTAGTACTGTTTATATTGTTTTATATGGTTATTCGCCTATTTAGAATGTTTTATTTTGACACACACTTTTTCTTTAACATTCGAGAACTACTTAACTGGTAATAAACCAATTAAAAAAGTTACAGTTCATTACCCAATTAATTATTTAAGTGTTCTTATTTTTTTTGTGGTTATCAATGTTAGCAGATAGCATTTAATTTATAAGCAAAATTGCTATGTAATACTTGTTGAAACGATTGAATGTTTGTGTAAGTTTGCATTAACATTGACGAACGCAGACGTATTATGAACGTTAGTAACAATTTGTGATTTTTTAATTTACTTCAGGTGGTGAATTATAATTATTTTAGACATACTTATGTATCATGACACAACATACGAAAGTATCGTAATTTACATGTAACAAGAAAACTATTAAAAAAAGTGTTCTAACGAAAACCATTATAGTATTTTAATGCTGCGCGCTTGATTTCGCAAAATGAGAAAGGTTTTCCTATGTAATGTTATGCAATAAATGTGACTTTTGGAAATGATGATAATATCGAGATGTTGTTTACAATGATACCGCGAGAATGTGTGGTATGCGGTTTTTTGTGGTAATAACCACATTGGCCTTACGTTCACAGACACTGGTGTTATTTGAATTCAAAGTGTCGCTGAAAGTATAATTTATCTGCTCATAATCAAATCTCTGCTTTATAAGAAGTACGCTCTTGATATGCAAGATCCCTTGATCAGACTCCTATATTTTCTGTGAGATCAGCTTAGATCATGATAAGGTTCACATCTACAGAACAAACAGTTGTCTAACGACCCTGGAACGACTTTCCGCAGGAGAAGATAACGAGGCTGTGCGACACCTATTCTGTTTTAATTAATGTAAACTTGCATTCACAAGAGTAGGCCTAAGTTGCATTATAATTATATTTTAACAGTATATGCATGCAGTAGACATAATCTTGTTCTAATGCATTTGGACCATTTGACTAAATTACATGAATTGTTAATAACGTAATTCAGAATATACTATAATTTGTCGTTTGTGTAAGTGACAATTTCAGATTTCTACTTTCATTAAAAACGTCGATCATGTTATGCAGGCAAAAAAAACAGTATTCGTTCAACATTTTTGTGTGGTTAAAAATATGCTCGAAATATCTAAATTTGGAATAATGTGTTACAGGTAAGGGAAGTATTTTATCTACAAAAAATTAGTATTACTAATTTATCGTATTAAACGTATAAAGTTGAAATATGATTGCAGTAATGTATACGTACTACACATGTTTATCAGTGTGCATACAGCAGAAGACCGTACAAGTTATAAAAATTAAAATATGATCTTCGAAAGATCCGTACTGTGGGTGTGCATGACTGGATTCAGGTTCCTGCATAGACTCCGTTGCGAAGTAGATGACTGTCAAAATTCCACAGAAAGAGAGCACAACGGGAACAAGCACAGTATGCTTTAGATAGTAGGTTACACACACAACACAAAATTCCATAAATGGAATCGGGTCGAATAAAACCAAGGACGAACCGATAAGAAATAAAGAAATGGAAAGAAAAATCCAGATACGAGAAAGGCAGACAACCCTGGGCTTTGAGGTCTACATTGGCAAAGGGACAAACAAATAGAATATATGACCTACAAAATAAAATAAAATTAAATAGGATCCAACGATGAGGCAGAACAACACCAGTTGTATATGAGACACGAGCAGGAAAAAATCATGCAACACAACGTTGAGACGAAAAAAACGCAATAGTTTGCCGGAGAGTAGAATGACGTTTCAGGAACTGGAATCTATTCCAGTCTTCAGGTAGACACACGGGATCCAGGAACACGAGTTCGACTGATGAGGAGGCTGGGAAACCATGGGTATATTTAGAGCATACTTAATTAATCTTGCCCAGCCAATAGCAGGCGAGCTGTCTCCTGATTGGTCACGCATTCTAGGTTGACTCTGGTTGTGGTGGGTCGAGCAACTGTTTTTGTTTTGTGCTATAAAGTTGTTTCCCTCTTAATCAATGGGACCTACATCATCATCGTGCCGTATTTTAATTTTATTTTGTGCGTCATATATTTTATCTGTTTGTCTCTTTGCCAATGCAAACCCCAAATCTGGGTTGTCGGCTTTGGTAGTGTCCGGTTGTTTCTTTCTATTGTTTATGTTTTACATCTTATCTGCTTGCTTTTGATTCCATTTGACCAGATTCCGTTTATGGTATTTTATGTTCTGTAGCTATGTATCTTCTCAGTGTGTACCTACGTCGTAAGGGGAACCCATACTCGACAAAGCATGTCTCTAGTAGGTAAAGTAGTGTGTTGAAGACGAGTGAGTGGAGTATTTATACACAACACATATGCACACAAACATCAAAAGTCTTATATTGTCTACTAATAGTATTAATGGTGGTATATTTGTTATATTTTGTCCTTTATATGTTATTTTAAATTTTAAGTAGTGTCATATTGTTAATTAAAATATAAAGAAATATATTATTTTTATAATTCTGTACGAAAATTTTAGTAAGTTTCATACTACCGGTACCACAAAAATGTAATTAGTATTTAATAACGATAAATATAGAATATTAAATACAAATTTATTAATTGAATTACTATACAAGTATTGGTGTTTAATTAAAAAGCTTGCAAACAAAATTTTATTTAAAATTTCAAACTTCCGATACATAAAACTATTGTTTGTAAAATTACATAAAATAACTTCAAATTATTGCGGATCATTCAATAAAATGAATAAATTAAAATTTGCGAAACTAAAAGAAAATATTACAAAACCAAACTAAATCCATAGCATTACCTGACAATTTTTAAAAATGTTGTTATAATTTATTAAATGATTTGGACATATGTTATTGAATTGTTACATATGAACAGACACAATTCATAAATGTTTTGTTGCAGTTTCTCAGTTTGTCCCACGTTTACTTATTTTACCTTTTTGTTTACTAAGCATCCCGACGCATTTAATGAGTAAAAAATAATTGGAAACTATAATTTCACTTTTTATATCATCGTTTCATGTGGCTGAGCTTATTTTGATTTTTAATTTAAAAATTACTTTACTAAATGGTTTTAGCCGAGGGTAAAATTTTTGGTAGAACTTTTTAGTAATAATAATAATTACTATAGACGTGTGTGTTTATGAGTGTTTTTTTCCCGAAATTTCTTATAAAGCAAACCTTCACAGAAATTTAATTAAATATATAAAAAAGACGTATTTTCTTCTAAGTCAAGTAATAAAAGAAAAAATATATGTTAGGACAGATATAAAATTCTAATATAGATCTAATTAAACGAAAGTTGTTTAGTAGTTATTCGAATAAGATGCAATACTAATGCAAACTTAGACGTTTAATAGTTATATATAAAGCTGTCCAAGTCTTGTCCAATTGCAAGAAGATCTTCTTGTGTAAGGTAAATAAGTTCTACAGTATTTCATTTCACTTAACAAAATGTATTTTCACACTTAGTTATATATTTTTTGCAATCGCGTTTTCATACAGGCCTCGTTTATATAAACTGTAGTCATGTAGTTAATTGAGATTTGTAAAAAAAATGTAATGCTGTATACATAAGTGTTTGCTAATTTTTTAGTAAAATATTGAAGAAATTTTACAACTAAAACATTTGCGATAAGTTTATAATATAATATTCAACATAACTGACAATGAATAACACAACAATTTTTAGATCTAGTTGACATACGCAAAATGCTATACATAATATTATTTTTAATTATTTTATCTAAATCGTAGTTTTTTTTTAGGTTACTGAAGATCTCCAGAAAAATACACTATCACACGTTGTTAACGAGTTATTTTTCAATGCGAAACTTCAAAATACACACGGACAACACTCGCAATTTCTACGAGGAACTTAATATTCAGGACCAGAAGATATTTGATTTTAACCCGAAATCGATAGACTGGTCGGAATACTTGGAAACAAAGGTTTCAGAACTTAGGAAATACGTACTGAATGGCCTCATTAACGGAGTGGACGAAGGAGGTGTACGTTTGCGAAAGTAAGTATACGATGTGCGAAAATTGTTTAAAATTATTTTAACTATCGTTTAGTTAACTCTCACTGACTTGTGCCGAAGTCTCTTGCGGAGAAGAAAGTTAGGTATATTTTTTTAATAAGTGAAGTTTGCTTACAATCTTAAAATTAGTTGCGCATTAAACTAAGATAAATACTGTGCGTCTTGCTTACATATCCAGTATTGTCCTTCCGTCCTTTTAAGCTAGTAATTTTAAAAAGTCAAGATTTGCGCAGCTTGTTACATGAAACTCATACATCCGCTATCAAATACTTTTAATGTACCACACTTATACTGTTCAGAAACGTCCCATTTTACGTTACATAATTTACGCGAATTAAATATACAAACATGTGTTTAAATGTTGACATTTCTAAAGACGCTATTGTATCATATTATTCATAGCAAGTCTCATAGTCTAGAGTTATTACTTAAAGGAGGTTTTTCTCGTTAATAACGAAATATCCCTGAATTTTAATAAATTTTTTTAATAATACAGCAAATGTAGAGATGTACAAAAATGTTCCCTTATTTGACGCTCTTAGGATATTAGGCGTCCTCAGAATTTTTAAAAATATTTTAAAAAGTTGAGTAATAACGCCTGTTGATATGCAAGTTACTAAGTTTACGCTAGACAGTTCGTCTACCAAATTAATTATGAAATAAGATGTATGCTTTGCGATAAATTTGTAATATCATTGAATGTGTCTTGCAATTGGACAGAATTACGTAATGAACTAAAACACAGAGCATATGTCAGCTCCCGAAACGTCGCAAAAAGTCGGTCTTAAGAAATATACTGCGTTATTTGTGTCTTTAACGTTGTGACGTCTATTCTGTTGTCTGTGACGTCAACTTTGTTGTCATGTCTTGTGTCCAATATTGTCTTTGTGTTTGTATTATCTGTGATGTCTTAATTATGATGTCCTGGTATTTACAGATTATTTGATTTGTCTTTCGACTTTTAACTTTGGGTGTATATTTTTTATGTGTTATTGCGTAATACCTTATGTTATATTTTTTATATTCTGTTGCTCTTATTCATGGGTGTGTTGACTGTTATGTATGTGCGTATACATACATAAATTATATGTTTTCAAACATAAAAACAGTTACATTCATGTCGTAGAGTTATGCTGTCTACAATAAATCATATAATTTCTCTTCGATTTGAATTCCACCCAGTATTAAAAATCGTTGTAGCAATATGCAATGGCAGCTTTCCAATTGCCATTGCATAACATTTAGTTAACCTCGGAACTTCAAAAACATAACTTTACAATGGTTTAGCTAACATGTATGCTAAAATAATTTTCCGAGATTATATATTGAAGCTTTATGATAGTATTCGAAGCTAACTTTTAAATAAAGTGTACCTTATTATCAACATGTTTGC
Organism: Medauroidea extradentata; assembly: GCA_003012365.1. Classification (NCBI taxonomy): domain Eukaryota; kingdom Metazoa; phylum Arthropoda; class Insecta; order Phasmatodea; family Phasmatidae; genus Medauroidea; species Medauroidea extradentata. Next base: position 32,777 of record PNEQ01120939.1, read on the forward strand.
TATATTTTGAGTTTTCAAATATCTTCGCCGTTAATATGACACAAGTGTTTCCGCATAAATTACTGGATTATCGGGATCATCTTTGTTCTGCAAATCATGTAGTACTCCACTCAAGATTATCAGTTCTTGAGCTGTAGAAGTAGAAGCTTAGTATTCGACTTTAGGTGTATTAGAGAAACGCAGCTCAGCTTCTTTGATGACCAAGATACTATGTTACTAGCGTAGAAGATAATCGATCCACTTGTGCTATTTCCATCTCCGTGATCACTTCCCCAATGAACGTCAGCGCAGACTTCTAATTTTTCTGGTTCTATTCCGTATATTAAATACCAATGGTTTGGTGTTATTCAACTCTTTTATTATTATTTTTTCTGCTTTCTATGCATTTGTATAATACTCTGCTGATACAAAAAATTTAAAAATACTATACCTCTTATACCTGACCTTGATATAGTGAGTAGGTATAATAAACTACAATTCAGTTGAGAACAAGGAAGGTTTATGCTGAATTATTCAGTGGAATTCTTGTGAAACCCTACTTTAATTGATGTTATTGATTCCTTGCAGCCTGTAATGTTAAACTTTTCTTAGATGTAATTCATTGTTATTTCTTGATTTAGCTGAGGTATAGACACTTTTTTTTCGATTTGCATACCTAACAAAATTGTCATATTTCCCAAATATTTAGCATTAAATATTATTTTGAGTGAAGAAAAAATTTGCTCAACCTCTTTATTCTCTACTGCAATCGACTCATCGTCTACGGAGACTATTAACCACTGTACATACAAAACTCATATTTCTACCGTTTATGTCCAATTTTAGACATCTCAATATCAGTCATTCAATATTTTAGGTGATTCCTTTAGTCCGTATAGTGTACGATTGAGTTTCAATAATTTCTCTTGCTCTTCTTGCACTCCTTTTGACACATGCATATAACTTCGAAGTCTAATTTTATATTTAAACATGCAGTTGTTATGCAAATCTGATATATTTGCCAGTTTTTTTTTCTGAAACTATTTGGACTGCATCATTCATGTTGTTGGTAAAGTTGCAGCTGGAGTAAATTTTTTGTTAATACATTTATTCTCCTCCTGTAGTCTTATGCTACTAATCTTTCTTAGTTCCAATTTTCTAATAGTTTTAACTATTTTTATTTGGTTTCTTTACGTTGAATTTCTTTCTGCTTTTCTTCATCACGAGTTCCTTAATTTTTCTCCTTTACTTTTGTAGCATTCTGTGTTTTTAAACAAAAATATTTTCAATTACTTGTCACAGAGTTATGATTACTACAACAGCTCTAAATAATTTATGTTTCGGTATGTATGTGGAATAAGTATTTACTAAAAACGTCTTATGTTAGTATTCTTAACGAAAATAGTAATAATAATATTGTTCTTTTTTTTCAGGCTTTATATCATTCACACGTTACTAAAGTTTCTACTGTATGCCTTGACATTTTGGACTATGTGGCATGTGTGTAGTTATTATACAAAAGTTTTGTTCGCAATATAGGAAATATCTTGAATATTGAAGTTCATATATGAGTAACATACGTCAATTCTATGTTTTGTTTTTTGGTGCCCAGTTTCTCTTACAAGTAAAAGCATATAAGGTATGTAATTTAACGGGCATTTTTTAAAAATTATTATTGTAGATTTCAAACGCGTTCCAAAATTAAAATCACATGTTTCTTAATCACCCTGACGAATACAATCTCTTACATTTATATTGAAATAAGGAAAAATATTTACTTTGTTAAACTAACAAAGATGGAACTTATCAGTTTGAAATTGTATGACAAATATGTGTACAAAACTATCATGTGTAACTTCATGTTTGCATGAAAATTGATGATTAGGTTTCTACCAGCCAGTGCTACGATTCTAACTTTCTAATTGTTTGTGTAAACACACGAGAGGACATTCTTTCAGGCGAAAAGTTTTGTTGTTTGTAGCATTTGTTCAGAAGTTTTAGAAACGAGTCAAGTATTAGTTGTTAAATTTATCAGTACTTTCTTCTTAGTAGAGTCTGTTGTTATAATTGTTTTATATAAGTGCTGTGTTTGACGTCCGTATGTTTTTTATGTTTTCACGTTTTACAGAAAATGTTATAATTTTAAGGATCATTTTTAATAGTTCAGGTCAGTAAAGTTTAAGAGCATTGTATTATCTTGTATGTAAACTCAAGAAGGCAGATAATCTCCGCAATGATACAAGACTTGGATGTCAACACTGAATTAATGGATTAAATGTAGATTTCAATTTTAAGTTATTTTAAAATTTATATAGCTGACTAATGTAAAAAAAAATTAACATTGGGCTAAAAATACTAGCGATTATTACAAAATGATACTACACAGTATACAAAAATTGCTCTGCATAATTAATGTTACATGTTGCAACAGTTGGTGAATACAATTACATAAGTCATAATGTGTATTAAAAAAATTTATGTAAATTAAAGCGGCATTTTATGCGTGAGTTTATTTTAAAAAATATGGTGTAGAAATTAGCATTCTATTTTACGTTCATAGCCTAATAAAAACTCCCGTTTTTGGTAAAAGTCTATGTTTTCACATTTGTAACTTAAATATTGTGAAACCGTTATTAGTGTTGCCTTAAAAGTTAAACATATATATAAATTATATAGTTCATACAATTATATATAAATGTACGTTTTTAAGATTTTCACAAACATGTTATTTTTGAAATTGTAAATATATTTGGTTACTACTGATCATCAGATTGTCAATATTGCTAGAGATTAAATATTTCATTAAATAAGTGGTTTGTAAGACAAAAACAAAATTAGTTTAAATTGACAACATAAAATATTATTGCTAAATGTGCTTTAGTGATGCAAATATCGGAGAACAGTATCGAATGTTTTACAAATACTATTAATTTAATTGCATTAATTCGAGGGAAAATCATTTTTCTCAAATAAGTCAATAAATATTTATGTTTATTATACTCTGCCGTTAATGTATACTATTTTTATTGTCCGTTTAAGGTTATCGAACAACAATAAGCCATAGCAGAGATTCTTGGGGAAAGGAGGCAGGAGTCTGCTATGGCATGTTTAAGGAATCATCCTAGCATTTGCCTGGAGTGATTTCGGAAAACCCTGGTCCTCCCGAATGCGGGGCGAGTGTTTTACTAATAATCCAACGTACTTAGTCAAATGCAAACTAAGGAATATCTGGTAATTTCAGCAATAAGAAAATTCTTTTCATATTTTTGTCAGTGTGATAATAAAGCGTCTCTTCAAGATAATGTCACTTTTAACACGATAGATAAGACATTCCTTAAGAATACTTGCTTTAAGTATCCGTTTGGAACTCTTTTTACGATTGGTAGGTGGGCAGTACCTGGGAACAAAATGTTTAAACATGCAGTACTGCAATTGCAACTGCACTAGCTCTACTAGTTATGCAGCCATAGTATCGTAGTGGTCAGATCACTTTCCCACCTCTACGGCCGTGAATGGCTGGCCGACAAAATGATTCAACGCTTTACATAGGGAGATCGCAAAATTATTTATATCATAGGCATTTTTGTCAACGCCATACTATTATGTATGTGCAGTTAAATTGTGTGTATAAGTCTAACATACACAACTTATAAGTGAGATTGAATGGTTTCAGGTGAGTAACACTTACGTTTACTAATGTACATTAACCGTAACAATTTTTGTTTGGGCCGACGAAGGTCCGATGTTTGTACCAAGGTTGGACAAACGTTAGAAAATATACGGTCTCCTAACATCAAAAATACTTTTTGGCCTACGTTGGTGCAGTATTAGTAGTTTGGTTTCATTTCAACATGAAAAAAAAATTTTCAACAGTGACATTATAGATTAGACAAATTCCAAAATTTCGCGTACACCTACATTTGCACAACGTTGGTTTCTGGTTTGGTGGTAACAAATTTCTAAAAATTATCAATAATTATAAATGGGATTATAATTTAAATAACGATACTAGTATGCAAACAGCTAACAACTGAATTATTTTTGGACCACCTTTGGCGAAACGTCGATAGAACAAAAAACTTATAGAATATATTTTAAAATAGAATATTTATACAAAATGTATGTTGGTATCATATTCAAGTACTCTCATGTACAACACACACTGCCTAAGTTAAGTAAAATAACTCCATCATAATTGCACTGGTATCCAACCCACAACCCTTTTATTATATCCATGACTGTATTGATGTATTGCCCAACCAATTACTTTACGACGCCAACTAGACATTGCATTTATTTATTTCCTATTTGGTTATCTAAGTACCAGGAATGCTTACTTGAATTACCATTGTATATTAAACAACGCGTTTAGTAACTTACTTCAGAAAACTAACCGTTTGGCTGCATTATAATATAGTATGTTTCCAAACCTAACACATTTAATCAAATTCAATATTTGTACTTTTCAGACACTTTGCTATTTTCGCGAAGAAATTTTGTTAGCTCTTCATGCTATTGTCGCAAATATAAAACTAAATTGTCTTATTTAATAGTAAGAAGAAGAAATATTCTCTGTGAATTAAAAGCAAGCTGGCACGTTAATTTACCCGAGTAGTAACATCTTTCAGGTGGTCTAAAATGGACTAAACATTTAGTTAAATGCTGTACCGTTTGAGAAGTCATTATTTTATTTGTAAATTATTAAAAGGGTGTATACACTTACGTTTTTTATTTTAATGGCATTTTGTGTGCTCATTCTATTACCATAGTATTTTACACCAATGGTTGAATTTACAACACGTAACTAACCAATAACCAACTGAGTGCGCTGAATATATCGATGTTAAGCATAGACCAAATGTTCTCTCACCACCCGAGTGAAAAAATTTACTCTAATATCGTACTTGTTTGTGTATAAATCCAATAAGCAATGACAAAATTAATTTTGTTTACAAAAATATGTCACACAAAATTATTGTTTCATAACATGCGACAAGCACAAAATATAATACAGAAAGTAACGATATATAACTGCAAACTTCTTGCAAACATTAAAAAAAATCATTTTTAAAGTTCAAATCATTGATATCTTAATAAAAATTATTATAAATGTATATACTTAAAAAATTGGTACAAAAAGTTACCTTACCATATACAATATGTTTTCCTATTATAGATGTTTTATTGGTTTTAAGATGTTCGATAAGCATAAATTTATGTACTTGTAGGGCCTACTAAAAAAAATTTTAATGTTTAAAATATTGTTCTTACAAAGTTTAAGCCACGAATTAACATTCATAGTATGTGGGGTAACTTTTTTTTTCATTGGAAATATTTACTCTTACATTCATGTTATGCTGGTGTTCTGCTGTTGACACAACAACAACTTTTATATAGTGCGGCAAGATAGACGGGAGCTTGCGCCGACCGCAGTTCGTGGCAGGGCGCATACTACTGTCACGTGACTGGCGCTAAAAGGAGGGGACCAGTTATGTCCACGGTCTAAGAGGAAGAGGTCTTGACACGGTGACCCCTTCATGTCGCCGAGCGCTAGTAGTCATTTGTAGGGCCCGGTAATTTTCGCGAAAAGATTTTTGCAGCACTTTGTTTCAGTGCCTTACGTGCGCACCTGCATCTCGGCTTTGTAGTCAGTGATTGGATGCCGTAACACCCAGCGTGTGGAGGTTAAACCCGCAAATCACAGACGTGATGTGTGGCAGTTATACGTGTACTGATTGGCACAGTCAAATGAATAACGACTCTGCACAAAAACACTGTGTCAATAACCTTGACGTTGAGGTGCAGGTGTGCACGTAAGACACTGAAACAACGTGGGGCAAAAATCTTTTCGCGAAAACTACCGGGCCCTAGTCATTTGGTGGAAGATTTTTCTTGCTTACATCTCCCGTTTTAACATTTTTGCAATTATTTACATAAAATAATGTTAATAAGTTAATTTGATATAGTATATACATGTTCCATGTCCATAAATACATTGGCATGAGTGGAACTGTTTATAAAAGTAGTCTGAAGAAATACATTGTGTATTATTGTTTTAGTGAACATATTCGAACAAAAACTATATTTCATGCCCTACAAAATTTTAGAATCGTTGCAATGTGCATCTACATGTGAAATATTGAAAAATTAATATTTTATTGTTGTAAAAAAATATGTTCCAATACAACATTACGTTCCCATTTTATAATACTCGCAATTTCGGTAACAACTTCACATTTTAAGCAAAGTCAAATACAAAAACAAGACAAATCACCCCACCAAATTACTACTAGCGCTCGGCGACAAGAAGGGAGTCACATTTATTCCTCAGTGTCAAGACCTCTACCTTCATAGACCATGATTATGACTCAGGTGAGTAAGAATCGCTCCAGCGCTTCATGTCAGGACCTGAGTTACACAGTACAACTGAGAACACGAGCGTGAAATTTCTTACAACGTCGCTGCACATATTTAAGAAAATAAGTCGATAAATAGTTTAAGATACAAGGTTTTAGAAGCAACATGTGCTACTATGGGTGTATCACAATCAATCTTACACAGGATTTTGGCTTAGAGAACAGCACCGAAATGGAATTTCGATTTTTCAACACTTATGGCAGGGACGTGCCAATCTTTCTGAGTTATAGGACATGAGATTGGGAAAGGGGGTAACAAATTACTATAAAAAATTATACTTTGCATTGCATGATTTGACACTATGGGTGTTATTGTCTACATTTATCCCTACTGCGAATAAACCAATGTCATTCTGAAATATTAATGTGTGACATAATGGAAACATTTGGATAAGGATTTGGGGGGGGGGGGGGGGTGCGGAAACATGTGGAAATATTTTCGTCAGTGCTCAACATTTAGTTATCTAGCGCTGGTGAGGGATTACATTATGTGCGTACGGCGCATAGCCGGAATGATGGTACGGGGGAAATGGGAGATCCCTGAGAAAACCCGCTGATCAGCGACATCGTCTGGCACGATTCCCACATACGAAAATACGGAAACCGACCGCACCGAGAATCGATCCCGGATTGACTTGGTGGCAGGCGAGAGGTTTAATCCATCCAGTGGGATTCTGGAGCAATGTACTCAAGTATTATTCACAGTCGAGCCTTAGTGCTCGGTAAGGAGTGTTGGTATGCTTGAAGAACTCTGGCGCACTCGTACAAGCATCTCGTGTGCGAATTTCTACTCGACTGGTAGTGGGCGGTCGGATTGATATTCCGCTAAAAGTTGAGAAAAAAGACAATAGATAAAATATTGTTCAGATGTGACTTGTTAAAAATTCTCAAAGAATGCCAACGTTAAAATACTGAGTAGCTTTGCTTTCATAACTGACTGTTCGATAAATCAATGTAGTTATTTTTTACTACTTCTGTACATCTGTGTATTTAATATGTATTGATATATTTGCGAAGTAATAGTGGATGTATGTGTGAGATTTTATCACTGAACAAACGTTGTTTTAAACCCATCTTTATTTACAAAAAATAAACTCACACAATCTACCAAGTAATATTTTTTTCTGGGATTTGTCTTGTGAAATCAACAAGAACCATATATTTCATTTATCAGAAAATATATTTTATGTATCTTTAAAATATTACACAAAAGTGCTATTTGAAACAATTATTTTGAAGGTAACTAGTTTTTTTTTTTTTTTGCATAAGGAAGAATTTTCTAGATAATAGCATTATAAAATAATCACATGTTCGAATTTTACCATTAAGCACAAAAAATAACCCAAGCTAGCTGTATATATTTAAAGAACACCATATTTTAGGCCTGCGTAACTAACGGGAATAAACAGTCGCCAAATATCGTTGCCGAAAGTAATTAAGAAACTAACCATTCATTTTATTTCGTAAATTAAAACGATAATTATCAATTTAAAACAGTAGTCTTCAACTAGTGTTTCACCAAAAAATAAATTATAAAATATTTCCAAGAAAGCAACTTTTCAAAGCGTTACAATTAGCCACACTGAACACGTCATTGATGTCGCATATACCGTTCCTCATATGTAGTTGTTTTATAATTCCGTGGCTGTTATCATTGTAATCTATATATTTTTTGTATTGTAATTGTTTCTGTTGGCATAACGACCGAGTCATTTCAATGGCCGCCGTTTCTCACTAACTACACTAATTCCGTGTACGAGCCCTTGAAAGTGGAGCATACCGTTTTTTGCGTATTCCGTTTTACTATTCGACTCGAATGACGAGCAAACATAAACACGGCAGTCGTCGAGATCCAAACACTTCACCTCGACAGTTAAAGGTGTAGTTATGTGTGTTATTCGTATAGCTTTTTGGAAACTAATATTCATAATAGAGCAATATTTTGCTCTAACAAACGAATAACAGAAAAACGGCGATTAAATGTATACGTGTTCACAACATAAAGTAACTAAATGTAAAATAAGAAAAAATTAAGTTTCTTAGATATCAAACAGTTAGTTACTATTATTTAGAAGAAAGGAATGGCTCAGTGGAGTCCGGCCGTTTGTTTTAGAGGTTAGCGTTCCTGGCCGCTGTGTCAGGGATCACGGGTTCGTTTGGTATTGAACTTCCCTTCCTCGGGTTCAGGACAGGTTGTTTGTGTTCGTCTTGACTGGGAATCAGAAGTCACCATACACTTACAAGCTACACCATACAACTTACTGGAGATTACTTGAATTTGCCCATTTAAAGGAGGGGAATGTTTGGTGCAATGGCGAAGCGATAGCCTTGCCATTGCACCAAACCTTTTAACTAAACAAAAAAAAAAAGGTAAAATGTGTGCTGTGTGCCGCACACGCTGTAGTGGTACGTTTAAAGATCCCTTTTCACGTGGTAATCAAATTATAAAAAAACTAGGTCCTCGGCGTCACTTGCGGCTGGCATGATGGCTCAATCTTAGGGTTTGCAGCTAAGTTTGTGGGTATCGTGAGATCATGGATGGATAAAAAAGACCAGGCTTCTAATTATCACTAGTTTACTTGAAATCTCCACTGGCAGCATTGACACAGTTTACATTACGCACACGGTAGTCTGGCAGCAACAATACTTTAGAGGAGAAAAGAGTTCCACTCAACCCATGTTAATGTTCACCTCGTGTCCTCGGAAAATAGAGTTCGTTTCACGCACCAAATCAAGTGTCCACTATCTCGCAAAGATCTAATGCTCACGCCCGCATTCCCGGGTTGCGGTAGCAACCTCCTCTATAGTAGGGGAGCATACGTTGAAAAAAAGGGCTCCGTGGCAGCTTTTGTGAAGAAATGTTGGGAATAGTTTTATTTCATCAAATACTACCGTAGGATGAATAATTTTGATGGTGGCACCTTTAATTCTGTTGTGTTAAATTTCTGTGATGTAAGCAATATGGCCGTTTAAAAATGTTTAAAATGTACATAAAGTTGTTATTTGTGGTTGGATTTTTAAGTTCAAGGTATCATTTTAAAGAAAAGTTTTAGCTCTACAGAAAATGTCAAAGCGTGTTTTGCGCTTTAGTTAACGGTTTTTGATTTAAGACTGAAAAACATAGTTTTAACCAAAAATTGGTGCTTCTAGGAGATAAGTGCCGAAATTAATTGCAGATTCAATATAAAGAACATTATTTGCTTGAAATAAATCAGTATCCAAGTGTCCGTGTTGATAATAAAATATAGATACATTACATGGTAAATACACAAAAATCCTTAGTGCAATAAAAACATTAAAAACTTGATAATAATTCCCTACGAAAGTACCATTCTGTTCGGATATATCATAACTAGTGTCTAAGAATAGACATTTAAAACATTTGCATAAGTACAGTATGTATATGCTACATATATATGTACGTAATTGCCTTATAAATTGTCTTCCGTGAAATCATCTTCACTGTCAGAGTCTATGACTTCCAATGAACTACTTTTAAAAGAATTGCTACAAAGTTCGTCACTACCTTCACAAACACACATATCTGTACATGGCAGATTGCTTGCTAAGCATTTACAGGGTGGACTGCACCTACTTTTCGTACACGAACATCGTATTAGCTTTAAGATAGCATCTGGATTGAATTGCAGTTCACAAATAACAGGGGTTATCTGTCCCTGTTCTACGATCCATCCATGTCCTATGGGTCATGGGTATTCCGGCTGGGGCTGATTATCTTTGTTCCATATAATTGCTTGATAGTTGACTCGTTTGAGTGCTGGAACAAAAGCACTTCTTGTAGGTGGTACCCTTTCCCAGGTCGTTTGTTTCTTGGAAAATAGAAACGAGCGCAGATCAGCAAGTCTTCTCAAATTTGTTCCGGGCAGATAAACTTGACAGAAGAATGCTTCCATTTCATCGATAATTTCTTCCGAAATACTTTCTTGTGTTCCAAGAGAGCTAATTGCATGTAAGCATTCTTCAGTTGCTGTATTAAATGCTTTCCAGTATGTCAGTTTGCCTTTGCCTGACAGACAACCTGTTGAATCGCAGCCAGATAAGGCATGGAATGCTGGCAGGGCAGAAGCCTTCATTGAACCTAATGACATAAACATGTCTTGAATTGAAATTATGGTTTTAAAGTTAGGAACAAAAAATGAGTCGTTTGGAAGTTCCGGAAATCTTCTAATGGCTAGTACCAACACATCAGTATCCTGGGAATATAGATATATTTTCGTAGCGCCACTTTCAGTTGCGTTCAGGGCATGGAGAATAATTTTTGTGTCAGCATTTTCTTGAGTGCTCCGAAGACAATCAACATGGCTGCCATGGGAGGAAGCGACTTCTGAACGCCATGCCACAATCCATTTTTGTTTGGTGCCAATTGTTTGATGTAACATTTTTTGAGATAAATAAGCTGTTAATTCATCTTTTCTGCTAGTGTGCGAAAGGAGATTCTTCATGGTAACACTTGCGATGACTGTGTTGTCCATAATTTTAAAATGAGTTGGCTGAATTCCTTGAAGCCTCTATTTTCGTGTCATATTCTTGATGGAACTTTCTTTATACGAATCAAACACCAAATGTATTTCGTCGTATGCATAGTATTTCTATATGAGTTTGCTAATAAACACTTCTGCTAGATCTTTACACGTCAGAATGTGTTTTGGCTTTTCCAGAGACTGAAGTTCTGCCGTACCATCAATAATGGCAGCAGTAAAGCTAGTTTCTGCCTTTCTTGGTTGATAACCATTCGGTGTTACTAGAGGTGCAGGTGGAAGTGACCTCAAGATTTCTACGAGCTTGCTTTTATTCAGACACAAATGCATACTACCATCGTCATTGAATAAAGATCTTGGCACTGCTGAGAACTCATACGTACCTAGTGTCACCTG
>PNEQ01120940.1:0-15470 GCA_003012365.1 Medauroidea extradentata
GCTCCACATTATGCCGCTGGTGTGGTGTTATATTCAGTTCCACATCGAGGCTTCCTTCTCAACAACACCGGTCAACCTCTTGTTACCCGTCGAACATTCCGTCTGCCCGGCGCGGCACACTTCCACACTCCTCGTCTATCGCGCACCAGCTGCGCGCGCAGCCTACCCTCATCATAATCAAAACGCCTCCCAGCGGAAACGGTACAAAGCATATATTACATTACAAAACATACTACCAGACAATATATAATATTTGTCTCAGGGTGTTGAAGGGAGTTAGTGGAGAGGTGAACAGAAAGTATTGGAATATGATGCCGTGGAGTGGGATCCGTATGTGGAGGAGCTGGAGAAGGTGCAGAAAAGGGCAGCAAGGTGGGTAATTAATAAATGGAAAAGGCAGGGTCAGGCTGTTGAGGAGGAAAGGAACTTTAGGCCTAGTATAATGATGAAGGAGTTGGGATGGAAACCGTTGAGGGACAGGAGGAGAGTGGAAAGACTGGTCAGGTTGAATAGGATGATGAATGGGGAAATGTGGTCTGCAAATTAACTAAGGGAAGGGTAAAGGTAGCGACAGTGAGAAAATTCAGAGGGTGTGTAGAACAGAGAGGGGTAGACAGTCGATGCTGGTGAGGACGGTGAGGGAGCAGACTGTACTGAGGGAGGAGTTGGTGACGGTTATGGGAGTTGGAAGGTTTAGGAAGGGACTAGAGGATTGGAACTGTGGGGATGGGGAGGAATCTGCTCGCCACCGGGCGTTAGCCCAATTGCGAGTACAAAACTTTATTATAAGTCCGAACAAACTGACTACTTTCCAACTATTATGATTGTAAACTATTTTATACATGTATGTAAAAATCATACGAATTGTTTATAATAATGCAACAAGTTAAACTGTTATATTTACTATTTTCGCTACCCTTTCCACACGTTTTTCGTCTTCTTCTGGTGAAAAGAAAAAAATGATATTTTAGCAGACACGAGGCACCCGCATAAATGAATAGCAGTTGGTGACTGGCGTCTTTTTCTAGAAGGAAAGCGTACCTATTAAAAATGTTAAAAAATTATTAAATTTGTTTTCGACCATCCCATGAAATCTGAAATCAAACAGACATGATATTAAAAAAAAAAAATAGTCACAGATATGCCAGTTGCTAGGCAACGCACAGTGCAGTAATGTTTACTGATTTTACGTTCCGATATTAGGCCTATCTATTTACTGACGGAGAAATATGCTGATTACTGACATGGTTCCCTTATTGTTCACGGACATTGGCGAACTGACAGTGATATCAGTGTTGTCAGCAGGAAACGGAAGGCGGCCTAGTAAACAGAAACAGTCAGAATTAGGAAAATGCTTGCGTGGTTAAATGGTTTTATTGCGTATCGTCCGTATGACTTTAGAAATTCAATGGGTATAAACTGAAGAAACTCAACAATTGGTAATGGATTTTGATGTTGACGAACGGAAAGTTCAGCTAAAAAATTTTCAAACTTTTCTAACCTCAACTCGTTCCCAAATATCGTTTATTGGACAAGAACTTGGCTGGAGCACAGAATACGCCAGTGAAAATGTAAGTATTACGTTAAGTTGTTAATATATGTTGTAATTGTGGCGCATTGGGAAACTATCACAATATTAACACTCGTGCCAGAACGACTTTTGAAACTATTCCTGCTCACAAAACTCATGTATATGATAATTCCTTCATAGTTTGTGTTGCAAGAGCTTGGAATAATTTACCTTTGAATATTAAGAACTAGGCAGCAAATAAAATAAATAAAAAAAACTTAGGTTACCCATACATGTTTTTTTTTTTTTGCAATACCATTACTACAATTTTGAGCATACCTAGGAAAATATACAATAAATAATGTTAAATTTTGAATGATTATATTAACTTAACATCTGTAGAGTAGGAGGATGGGGGAAGTTTGGCGTGCAAATTAGCTAAGGAAACTATTAAGGGTAAAGGTAACAACAGTGTGAAAATTCAGTGGCTTTGGAGGGTGGAGAGGGGTAGCCATTCAGTGTTGGTGAGGACGGTGAGGGAGTGGAATGCACTGCTGGAGGAGTTGGTGACTGTGAGTGGGGTTGGAAAATTTAGGAAGGGACTGGAGGATTGGTGCTGTGAGGATGGGGAGAAGTCTGCTCGCCATCGGGCGTTAGTGCAATTATGAGTGTAACGAACATATTGTATTATTGTATCTTTTTGTGTACATTTTTCATACAAAGATATTGAATAAGTCCTGTTAACGCATAGGGCAAGTCAAATTATACATGATATATGGTGTTATTTGCGGAAAGGTCAATATTATGTCTAGAAACGTACATTTCGAGAGACAAAACGCACAAATTGTTAAGGCCAAAGACTTTTTTTGTAATATTTTGTTTGCCAAATTGACAGTGTAGGTTAAGCCAACGTAACAGATCTAGCATGGTAATTTACAAGCAAATAAAAAAATCTTGTCATCTGACTAGTGTAGGCTACCTTGGACACATGGACATGGGGTGACTTTGGGACATTAAATAGTAATTAAATGTGGTATGAATATTTACTATTTGGAATTTATTGCTAGTAAATTTCTTTACTCAAGCCTTCCATTAATTTTTTGTAATGTTCCAATGTGACCCCAAGGCATCCAAAGTCATCACTGCCTACAATATTAAATACCCAACAATTTCTTGCCTTCCTAGGCACATAGCCATCAGCATTAGGCTTATTGAAATGGCAGAGTTTTCTGCATTCTGTTTAATTTAGGCTTCTTTTGTTCATGAAAGAAATGTGAAATGATATATCTAATGAACCCGATAGAAAATGAGAAGTAATGCACTGAACCTTTAACAAAATTGAACATTATATGGGTAAATTACAGCTATGCCAAGTAAGTGTAGGTATACAAAGCATGTGTTAAGCTGGCGGACTGCCCAGGATACAGAGTGGTTTACATAACTTTGGCCGATAGACAAATGTGTGAGTGATGCCTGCTTAGGAATATCATTCACAGAATACTACATGTAGGCTATACTTAGTCAATTCAGGGTGTTCAGTTATTTTATAATTGTTTTTTTCGTTGTCAAACATTGTGAAAATGGGTTGTTTTGTTGTCCTTTTTATTTAAGAAATTCTTGGTGCAGAGTCTTTTGAAAGGTAACTTTGTTGGTGACGTTGAGAGGGGGTTGCGAAGTTTAGGAAGTTGGGGATTGAATAAGTGGTTATAGCTTGCTACTGGGCAGTTATCCATTTGCAAGTGGAAATTACTATTATTATTATAGGCCTGTGCATGTACAACACACCTATCTTTAATAGTGCGTCATCAAATGATAAAATTTTAGTGTATGCCTCACAGTGCCAAGTTATCTGTGAAAAGACTACTTAAGTAACGCTAGTTCAGTGACTTGTGCTTAGAGGTTAGGGTGAGGCGTGATGCATGTTGTATGTCATCCTTATCACTTACGTAGAGGTCTCAAACTTACAAAATACGTCCACCCAGTCACTTTGACATGTACTGAATGTAAGGGACTACAACATGATGCACTTTATTGAATATCAAGCAATCGTTAACTTTGCTGTCGCCTGCATTTGGGATGAAGAGAAACTGCATGTGTAAGTTGTTGACATTTATGCTGCAGTTAGGATATGGTTGTGTACAGTTTAATAATTTCCAAGGTAGTTTCTGATTTCTGCTGAATTATGTAAAAATTGTACATATTGAGCCAAGATTGTTGAGTAATTGTGCAGGAACATGAGCTGGTGGAGTGTCCGGAAAATGAAGAACACAGGGTCCCAAAGGAAAGACTTGATGATCATGTTAAGCAGTGTCGCTGGAGAAAGGAGGGCTATGATCAGGATGATGTTCCCCTGCCGGAATATCCTCTCAGTTCTGATACACATCAAAAATGTATTCAGATTGGTAAGAAATATACTGGTTAAATTATTGATTTTTACATTTTTTTTGGGGCAGTTTGTCTGAAAATATTCTGTTACTTATGTTTTAAAATAATTGTATAAAATATTTTTTCTAGACATGTGGCATTAGTCCATTGAATTGAAGTATTGGCACTGACCATTACAATTTTGACAGTTTTTTATGTAAAATAATTTAGTGTTTTAACTGTGTGGTGAATCTTGGAATGTTTCATAGATTAAATGTCCAATGAGAAAATAATGTGCTTATGTCCAAAATGCAACAGGCGAACCAGGAGAGTTCATTCCTGCCTACAGATAGGGGCGAGGTAGATCAGTTAGCTTCCTTAGGAAGTCGATGAGGGAGTGGAATAAATTACTTTCAGAGGAGTTGGTAACAGCGGAGGTGTTTGGAAAGTTTAAGAGGGATTTGGTAGATGATTGAGGAAGATGTTCCATCATCATCATAGTTCAGTATTGGCAGTGGCAAGTATAGATCAAACAGAACCAAAGCGCATATGCATCAAACCTGTCTAAAATCATTAGTAATGATGGTGGATGTACACAGCACAGTAAATTTTTTTTAGTTGAGTTATCATTCTGGTATGTGTAGCACCAGCAGTGCTACATTGTTTTCCTCCCTTCAGTAGCAACAAATTCGGAAGAGTCCTCATAACGATGCTGCACAAAATTTTTCCTCACTTGGTTTGACTTGGAATGACTGGTGGTACAGTATATACAGCAGTTTATTGGCGAAAGGAACTGGTTGCAAGATTATCAACATGGATATTTTTAGGGTGGGAAAAGCAGATAGAGAGATAGTTGTTTCTAAAGGGAAAAGGTTACTGGGAATACTTAGAAGGTTATTGAAGGGCATTAGTAGTGCAGTGAAGGAAAGGGCGTATAGGTATTACGATTACATTGTTAGAGTATGCAGCGGCAGAGTAGGACCCATACGTGGAATTGGAGGTGTGGTGGCCAGAGAAGGGACAAAAATGGGTAGCAAAGTGGGTGAAGGATGATTGCAGAAGACAAGATCAGGTTGGTGAGGATGAAGGGAACTTTCACCCATTTGTGATGTTGAAGGTATTGGCGTAGGAGTCGTTGAAAGAAAGGAGGAGAGAGGGAAGGCGAGCATTTGTTTGTAACTAGGCTTGTTTTAAATAAATGTGTACGGCCGACATATAGAAAAAAAATACTAATTTTATAATGAATAAATAATGTTTTATTCTGCACCAAATTTCTTCTGTTTCTGTTTATCATGTTACATGTTTTGAATGTAATTAATTAAGTTATGGAGTGTTTATTACAGTTATTATTTAGTTATTAATAGTCATTGGTAGCAGGGTGTTCTTTTCAGCAGTTTTGCTCGAAATTCTCAGCTGTTTTTCCATTGTGATCCACAAGTTACTATCGTTAGGGTATACTGTGGACATTTTCAATTTGAGTGAAGTCCAGATTTTTCAACAAGAGGAATGATTTCATGATAGTTTTCTTACTGCCATAGGTTAGTTTCCAGAAATTTGTTTTAATAAGTAAGTTATTTGCACCACTCAGGTTTCTATACAGTGACTAAAGTGAATGGCATGTGCTGCACCAAATACTTTCAATGTACATTTCAAAATTTAACTTTTGATGCTTTGTGTTTTAATTTTACTTCACGAACTATGGTTTATAGTGGTACAGTGGTCAAACCATTTGCCTTTTGCCATGACAATCCTGGTTTGAATCCCAGTGAGGTGATTCCCAAAATTTTCTCATGTAGGAAAATATGCTAGATGTTACAATTGGGCGATGGGTTTTTCTCAGGGTAGCCTAGTTTACCCCACCCCTGCAGTCTGTTGCTTCTCCATCCTACTCAGCCTATGTAAATTTTATCAGTGCTTCAGACCTGGGTGTTAAATTATGAATAAATCACTTCATTTACACACTGGGAAGCAGTGAATAATATTTTCAGAGTATTGTTCGTAATTAAAAAAAATATGTTTGAAAATACCAAAATAGTATTGCCATATGTATGGCTTTTTAAGTGACTTTTTTTAATGTTCCGGTATTGCTTGGCCTTGCATCTTAGGTGTTTTATTTTTAGGCAAATTTGTTAAATTCAGGATTATGTATATAATTTTAGCTATCAATTGTCAATAGGGTCTACAGATTGGTTTTATAGTAAGATCTTGATTATTTGGGTGAGGTTAATCCACTTTGCGGATTAATTCAGCAGTTTAAATACTATATATACTCAGGCACCACCTGCCCCATGTAAGACCCACACCCTTGTTTTTTAGTAATATGCTGAAAAAAAGTTTTTATAGCAGATTTACATTGAAAAAAAAATCTATTTGTATCTGGAGTTAGTTTGCTTTTAAACAGTTACAAATCTCAAAGAATTTCAAAGTACCATGTATACTTATTTGAGTCCCGGTATTTTAACATAAAATTTATAAGGAAAGCTGGAGGGTGGGTGAGAGTGCAACGTAACAACCTTGCGGGCGACAGATACGACGTCTGATTGTAGACGTGAGCGTGACCTTGCCTAGCTATTCAGCATTTGCTCTCTCGCTCTCACTTCTATATCGCACGCTTCGCAACGTACAATCAGTAAGGCATGCTTCTCGCCCCAGGCACGCAACGGGTTCAGTTAACATTAAAACTATTTTTATTACATAGATAATTTATAGAAACTGCCTTATGTAAACATGGTATGCTGTAGATAACAAATTGAAATTTACTTACCTATATTGTATTTCTTTATTGAACAGGTAAAAGTTACGCACGTAATCACAAAAATGAGAATAAAATAAACAAAGCAACAGGTCGTCATTACCACACACGTTTGTTCCAGTCCACAACCATTGTATGGTCCACCCGTCCCTTTTCTTGAGTCCTCACCGTAATACCACGAGGGAATTTTTCATTTTTCGGAATAGATTTCTTTTTGAAAATAACGTGCGGAGGCAGCTTTTTTCTGTCTGAAAGAACTGTAAACATTACAGTACATCACATTTTTTCATAGCCTCCAGTTACGACGCGCACAGTTTTTACGCCTTTAGTTTCATCAGTCGTATCTGCTGGCATCTCAAAATAAACGGTTGTTTGGTTGGCATTTCCAATTTGTGAAAATAGTTATTTGTGTTCCTTCTGCAACTTTAACACGTGCTTCTGAAATACTAAAACTTTTTCCTTGTAGGTTGCCGGCAAACGCTGGGAGATAGTATGCCGCCTCATTGACAAAGCATTTCTTACCATGAACCTGTGCATCCAGTTTCTACTTGCTTTAAAGTCTTCACTCATGCCTACTACTTTTACAAACCTAAATTTTGGAAAAAAAAAGGTACGGGTGGTACTTTGGTATATACGGTAGTCAAATATATAAATCTCAGTGTAATGACACTACAATTTCAATGTAATGACAGTAACAATATTAAGTACAATTTCTATAAAAAATGTGTGTTAAAAGGAATGACTCAGCAAGTTGTGTAGAATCAAAATTGGTAGAGAACAAACTGCACACTGCCTATCCTTAAGCATTAGTAATATTGGTACCATGCACACTAGCACAATCTAGCCAGCACGTATTGCTGCTGCAAAAATTTTCGCTAGCCATGTTTAGTATTGTTCTTTACAACATTTGATAGACTCCATAAATACAATTTTTTTTATTGAAGGTCAGTTACGGTAATTGAGAACACTGGTAAAATATTCAGCATTAATTTTAATAGGGCTGCCTACCCCAGACTTCAAATGTGTTGCACTGTGTTCGTAAACAAGTGTTTTTCTAAGAAAATATTCCAAATCACTATTTCTAAGCCCTCCAACATGGCTAAAAATGGCCTTTTCAGACTTCCGTACTTCAAAATGTACTAACAGGATGTATTTGAAACTCAGATTGCGACCTGCACTGAACTTAGTTGCAGACTTTCAATCAATAAAATTTAATGGTCACCACTTAATATCCCATAGTAAAAACGGTTTGGCAGGAACCTTGCACGCTAGTTCAGCACTTGGCTTGTTGAGGTGACACTGCATTTTATGCGCACTTCAAGGTCGACCTTACAGCTCACTCGCTTTTGAGCTTCATGCGTGGGTAGACGGCACCCTTAAGGTACCTACATATAACATTTGAAAACAAACTATGTTCACAATTAATATCTGACCCATATTTTTTGTTGGAGCAAATATTAAAGAAAATTGTTATTGTTTGGGCAGTACAAGAAAATTGCATACACAATTTCTGTACATCCAATTTTGACCAACTTTTGCTTGGAATACAGAAAGTATGTGAGCTGATCTGAAATTATGAGAAAATATAGTGGTAAACATTTACTACTGGTAGTGGTTATTGGGGCAGAAGTATAATACCTTTTGTTTTTCTACAGCTAGCGGTTGTTTTTTATGACTATCTTTTCAGTCTCCTGAAGTGGAATGGGCTTTCTTTGTTTTAGGTAAAGAAGAGCAGATGGCAGTCTTCAGAGAGGCTTTATTTCATAATCCTTCTCTCAACATAAGTAAGTTTGATAGCTTTTATAAAGTTGTGTGTTTATAAAACAACCCTGATTCATTACTGCATGATAATATTATGCTTATTTACAAGTTGGTCTCATTATTTAAGGGGGAACAACCAGGATTGTGAATTTTAAAGGAAATTTCTTGGTAAAAAATTGTTTAAATCAAGAAATCTATATACATCCTTGAGGGAGAGAGCTATTATAAATTACTGTGATAAAATGTGTGAAATGGGTTGCTAGGTTGCTAATTACATCTTAAGACAAAAACTTGTGTACAAATGCTCAGAAATTGGTACTCATTTGCTAAAATTCAAGATAGGTTGTAACACCTTTCTTCGCAAATAAATACTGTATATTGTTTTGTTTTTTCTTTACGCAACATGCAAACCTATTGTGGTACTAAGCTTACAATGTAGGCCTGAAGCATACAGATTTTGCAAATAGTCCAAAAAGAAAACTGGTGACTATGTATAGTTTTCCTTGTACTATATATTATGTGTTACATCTAAATATGTGATATGAAGTAAGTATTGAGTAGCCTTTTGAAAACATTTTCATATGATTATACTGCTTGATTTTGCAAAAGTTTCTTGTAATGAACAGTGACATTTGTTTTGTTAATGTATTAAATGAAGACTTTTAATTTAGAAATGATGTATGTGTTATTAAATGTAAAACTTTTGTTTTTCATTAAAATCTCAGGGTGTGTAAACCTTACTAAGCATCATACATAAATCTACACTAAATTTTAATTGAAATAGCAGGTTTCTCAAAACCAAAATGGAAAAATAAAGAATAGCAATTGTAGAAAATAGTTTCTGTCTTTTTGAATGAATATTTTGTGAGAATGACATATTTCTGGAGTGTGACCTTTGACACTGAAATTTGGATGTTTTTGATTCTGGCGGAAGAAATGGTTCTATTGAATAGATAATTCTTGTTAAAATTTTATTCACACAGATGGTTATACCCAGGATATCTATTTTTTAGTTTTTCTATATACCTAGTAGCTTTCAAACAACCTGGAGATTTTAATGGACATTTTATTGTAAATTTTTAGCACTCTCTCTTACTGAAATTTGATTTGTGTTATTCTGTAGCTTAAAAAATAAGTTCTCTGTAATATTAAAATCCTTAGAATATGATGAGCTACATAATCCAAGACCTTGAGATATACATACATGAAAGATTCTTGAAGAAAATTGACATTTCGTGCTTTTTGGAGCCACACTTTTCATTTGTCAGCTACATTTCCTGCATTGCTTAGTTTGCTGTGGGCTGTGGTAATGCAGTACTCTTAACTAGGTAGTTGTGGCAGGGCTGCTGCTTGGTGCCTTGAACCTGCCTATGACAGGCATACAAATGAAATCTGTTCCTGCTCAGGCAGTTAGTTGTAGCAGGCCTACTGTTCCTCTCCGAGTAGATGGTAACTGGCACTCAAGTCGGTGTTCGCCCACGGTACTAAGTTGTGCTATGCCACCAGGGCACACCAGTGAAGATAAAGTTTAAGATTATGTTGAAATATTTTGGCGATCGCCACTTAACCCACCATTGAATAAGATGCGCAATTGATGATGCATCTTTGCGCAATTTGAAGTAAAATTTTACATTTGTTAACAATGGGGTATGCTTACAAAAAGGTGATGGTTTCACTTATACTGTAACTTTTTTGCTGGTAAACAGTTTCACGGTTACATCATTCAAGATGTACATTAGTAATCGTTGATACCTGGTATTTCAAGCAAAGCAACAAATTTGCATGTCAAAGCCAAGCTTGTCACTACCATGTCCTGCTCTTGCAACTAGTCTTTAAATCTTGCATTCATCCGTGCAGGGAGGAAAAAACCCAAATGTTTTCACTACAACCCAATGGGATCTAGCGTCCCTGAAAATTTTAGATTTCCTTGCACTTTATTAATTATGATGAAACAAGAAGGGCTAAAATAATAGTTAGGGCCATACATGGCTAAGCCCTCTCAGCTTCTTTCACCAATCCTACTTCTTCACAGCGCTTGTGACATGACCATTCTGCTCCGTCATGTCTGCACAATTGATTAATAATGGACGGACATGGTAGCTATGGTATGCCTCAGCGGAGTGGTACAACAAGACCCAAACTATTGGCAACTGAACCAATACACTTTAAAACCATATAAAAAGATTTACAACTATTAAATTTATAAATTTCACAATGAAGTAACACCACAAATTAAACATAAAAATTTTTATTGGGACAAATTCGGTGGGACTATTTCTACGGCGTAATAGCTGAAGCAGACAAATGAAAAAGCTAACCAATATGCATCAACAACCTGCATCATGGAGGAATTTCATTAAACCGGTGTTCTAACCACAGTGTCGGTGCCAGAAATCCTACAGCCTGGAGAAGATTGCAACACAAGACTGTATCCACTTGACCAGAAAAATTTATGAACTACTAAAAACTACCAAAACTCGAAAAATTAGAAAAATAAACTCCCATTGTACAGTTCTTTCAAAGTTCATATGAATTCTAGTGCCATCGGCATATCTCTCTGACACACTTGAGGAAAAACCACGTGGTCGCTCACTCGCGTCTAACGGTGTAATTTTTACCTGTTCGGCAAACAACCAATGGCCGGAAGTGTGGGGTACACTCTGAACAAGGGACCCTATTCAGTATACTCAATAAAACACTTGCGGGGAGTTGGGTTGTCTTGTTAAATTTAAATTGTTCCATTGGTGTCACCAGTACTTCCGTTGTTCCGTGCACGGTCTCGACAGCCCTGAGTCGACGTGTCTTCGTTGTGCACCGCTAGATGGCACAGAAGGTCGGGCAAATGACAAGGGGCTATGTTCGCCGCTCAGGCGGACCATGTCAAGCCATATTGTAATTTGTAACAGAAGTTCTGTGTGCTTACTCTTTTTATTTTAATTTGATAATATTCACAGTAAGAATTTGCATTTACTGTATGAAATGCACTAACACACTTAAGTATTGTGCAGCATTAAAGTTATTATTTTATTTGAAGATTTCCTCACTAACTGTACACTCATTTCAAAGAAATACTTTACAATACATATTTTTGAATTTTTTTCTTTTTTCTTTACTTTTACTGCTACGTGTTTATGAACTACAGTATTTATTTATAAGTAATATTTGTAGATAGTAATATTATTATTATAATTTTTGATTTTTACAATTTTGTATTAATTCTTTTAGTGGTTATGTTAATGCGCTTCAACTACACAGTATGACACAAATGTAGTTGTGTTTGTCTTTTTTATTATAAGTGGTGGTATAAGTTGTGATAGAGTGAGTAGTTTTTAATTCATCGTGATTTCTGTTTTCAGTTAAGTGGTTTCATTGAGTAAATAAATATAAACATTAGAACTACCACATAATCTTATTTATCAGTACATTGTTTACGTCTTTATACCCTTAACTCATAAAACAGTCAACTACTGCACTTACTCATTAAAAACATACAGTATATGGTAAATAATGACTTATCATTTTGTACTTTACTGCGAATTCCTGTGGGTTATCTTCGTCTGTGATAACTATTTTAGACTAGACTACTGTATTTTGTTAAAATTTGTGTACTGTTGGTCAATAGTAAAATCTAATAACTCAACGGAAAGTACTTGGTAGACAGTAAAATGTCGCTGTACATAATAGAAGAAAAAAATTTCTCACATAAAAACTGGTAGTTTTATTCACCTTAAAATTGTGATTGCTATGCTTTGATGGGAAACCAGAGAATGTTAATGATATCCTAAAGTTTACTAGCATTAAAGTACAGCAAAAGCCAAGTTATTGAAATGCTGAAATAAATATTTTTGTCTTGTCGTCAAATTTTAATTCTGAATACTAAGGCTAGCAGACTTAAAACATAATAATTCACGTAATACATAAATTGTTAATCTGGATCATTTGGCAGTAAATAATAATAATAATTGCTGATAAAGTGCTTGTACCTGACATGAATTTTGGTTGCATTTTGAACTATAGCACAAAGCACCTTGCAAACAAACAAAAAAAAGATTTAACTAGTGGCATCATCCAGCATGATTCTTTTGCAAGGATACTTTACAATGCCTCGTCCACTGATAGTTGATAAACATGTCCTCTTAACAGTAATTTAATTTTGTGTGTTAAATGCTTCATTAGACTTATCCAAATTGCTTAGCGATTGTCTGCATGTATTTGTATTGCTAGTAGTGGTAATGTGATTGTCATAGTATAAAAATATATTGTAGGCTTGTTAACAATTTTTAAAATTGTGTACGAATCAGTGTAATTGTAATTAAAATACATTTTTGTGTTTTCAGCTTGTGTGTGAGTATTCAGGTGTACCATCATTTTTTAAATGATATCCTTTTTTCATATCCTTTTATGAAAAACAGCTGTATTTATTGGTGTAATGCATATACTGACCATCAGGTATATTAATTTTGTTCCTCATAATGTATGCCTGTATTTCAGGAGTTATGTATTGTGTTTGTTATTTTCCAGAGGAGATTGATGTACCATCTTAGCCATGGTATGTGATCAGTTATGTGTAGACTGTAAAATTGTCTATATTGGAACTTTACTAGAAGTTTGACGTGGTACATAATTTTGTCTTGTAGCAAATTTTAAAGTGTAAATCTTTTACATGAAAAAATTAAGCTTTAAAAGATTAATCCTAAATAATGGACTGTGGTATAATGTCAAAAATTTCATGACGAAGCCAGTTAAACTTATACCATCCATGCTGTCGACAAGAAGTTTCTTATTATGCAAGCAGTAATATAATTATCCAAATTTGTAATGTAAATGTTGTGACAATGTAATGTGCTGTGTCAGGAGCATTGAGCAGCTTGTTTATTATTTACCAGTTTTAAAGATGCGTATGTTAGTTAAGAATTGTAGATTGCAGAAGTTAAATTGAACATAGGAGAAGGGGAAAGTAATTTATATGTGAAACCTGAAATTACTTTGTTTCTTGTGAAAATGTTTCTTGAATTGTTTTTTTGGTTGACAGTATTATTGTGCAATATCAAGATGAGCAGGCGTACCAAACACTTAATATGATTGGACGCTGCTGTAGTGGACTTTTGACTTAGACTTGACCAGGTAGGGAACAAGGGTTGGTGCAAGTTCTTCGTGGTAGACAGTATCTGTGCTACTCTGGCTGTGCTCCAGACTACTAGCTGATATAGCTGCTCTCTACTGGCAGTCAGCAGCCCAGGTCAGCGGTTAGGACCCAGCCTTGTCACCGCAGGGGCTCTTCATATTCCTGAAGTTCCTATCATGCAAGAACTAGGTGTTGTGATGGTGTTCCTTATTTACTCTTCTCAGATAAAGTTTATTGATTGCCACCTAAACAAGTTATTCATTCCTTCTGATCATGCACAGTAGTAATTTTCGCAAGTCTTAGTAGCGTGTGTCTTGTCCAGGAAGATGGGGTAGCTTTATTTCAGGGAGTGCTCTCACATGTTCTGAACATCACACACTGTACTTTTTTTACAAGAAAGGTTAAAATTTTACCAGTAGCCGTGACATTTATGGACTATGGTATATGATGTGATAAGTAGACTTGTTTGGTAGGTTGTTGTGTGGTATTTAGATGTCCTGTGCTTTTGTTTTTGTTACCTATTTGTGTAAGAATTTGACTGGGCCAATTAGAATTATATATCATACATACATCTGGATTTAGTGATTTGTCTCAAAAAGTTAAAGTGTTTCAAATAATACTGCCTACTTGTATATAGCTCAACAGTTGGCATCAAAGATTCTTCTGACTTTTAACAGGTTACTTTGCAGGTCACCTAGTCTACAACTTATTTCCGCTGTGGGGTTAGCAAATGTTACATCCATCAATAACAGAATCTCTTGACAGGAATGTAGTCTTACAGTATAAGTTTTTCTAATTTAGACATTTCTCTTCTAAGAACCTAGGCCGGCCACTCCATTGTGTTGACATTTAAATCATCTTTACATTCTGGAAAAATGGGTTCTGCAGTCCTGTTCGCAGACACGTTGGTCCCATAAAAATTCAAAATTTTACACTTGTGCCAAACATTGTTCAACTTTTATACACCAGATAACATGTCATTTCCCTCAATAAAAAAATTAGGTCCCATAGTTTTATCATAATCACCTATCAAAGTCACAAAATCGCAGTTGCGGTGTAGCCAAAATAAAAAATATTATTAACTTGCGGAAACAAGATAATTCATATTGATACTTAATGATGTGATCTACTTAAAGACACTTTAGTAAACACAAAGTGATACATTTTTGTATTTTTTAAAAACTGATGAAAATGAATAAATTTTTGTACAACTTGGACTTTTGGCTACCTCTGAAATTTTCAAAACTAACTTTTGTCAAAGATGTTATAAAATGCATTGATACACTGACTTTCAGTTCCTGTAATTTTGAATTATTTAGTTAATAACTTTTTTTTTATTTTGGTTGCACCAAAATGGCCATTTTGTGACTTTGATGAGTGATTATGCAAAAACTATGTGGCTTAATTTTTTTTATTTGGGGAAGTGATGCACAAAAGTTTGACAGTGTTTGGCACAAATATAATAAAATTAAATTTCATGGGTCCAACGCCCTTAAGAAAAATATCAAAATTAGGCAGGCTTACACAGTACTGATGATATTTAGCTAACTGTGCAGTGATGTACAGTATGTCCATAAAATATTCTACATAGCAATGCAACTGCAAAAGAATATTTGGTGTTTTCGGTCATCTGCAAAAAATGTTGGTGCATTTTAGCAAAATTACATGTATGCTGTATACATATTTACAATTTTTCATGTTTTGTTGATAACTGGTTTTAAACATTTAGTCTTATAAAGAGCAGTATTCAATTTTTTTGAAGGTCACAAACTCAGAAGACATTATTCTTTGCAGAATTGGTGGGCAAGTCATACGTAAGTGTTAAAAACTAATTTTTAAGACTCATCAAATTGGAACATGGAAGTGTATTTGAGATTTTTTCCTACTTAATCAGTATGTCGTATAAGAGAACATTCATGAAGATCCCTTATGCATGTAAGTATTACATTCATGAAGCA
>PNEQ01120941.1:0-19579 GCA_003012365.1 Medauroidea extradentata
CAAACCTACCAGTTTTGAAGCTAATTGACTTTTTTATTTAAACAAACAATTCTTAATAACGAAAACAATGTATTGAGACAATAAACTTCACAAACCTCTTACATAATAAGGCTAAATAGAATTTTGTTTCCTCAACACAAAAGACATTGTCCACATTAACATTTTTAAGTCATGCAGTCTCCTCTACCTCAAAACCCCTATTCTTTTTTTTATTTAATGAATACACAACAATGCAGCTATGGCGATTATGAGGAAGAGGTTTCATTTTCTCGTTGTATTATTTTTATAGGAGAAGGAAACAAGGTAGCTTTTGAACACTTGCATTAAACATGCGTGTTTAACAGATTATTATTTCTGAGGCTGATTTTAAACATAGCCAGTCAGTAATTCTAAATTCACAACAAGGTGTCTTGTTCGTTATTCGAACCGAGGTCTGCGGACCAGGAGTGGACCACTTTCACCAGGCCACGAACAGTAGTTAAAGCTTCGGCTGTCTGCAGTGACTTCACACTTGGTTCGCCTTTCCCTAATTAAACCAGCTATGATCACAGTAGATATCGACGATCTGGAAACAACGCTTCCCGCGGCACGAGTCAGAGTTCGCGCGCTCACGTCTTATTGGCTACAGTATTTAGGCTGTAGTTTGAAAACGGTGCATCGGAGACCCAAGGTTCCTATATTTTTCTGACTCTGCGTAGTGCCCCCGACCCGTAGTTTCAGTTTGTCGGTAACCTTTATGAACAGCCTGTATATTATATATATAGACTGTCCCTGAATAACGTTTAAAGCTCTTCGCCAAGTTGTAGGGGATGCGAAGACGAGTAAAATTATAAAATGATACAATAGGGCAGCAGAGGCTGGGAAGTACCCGTGAATTTTCATACAAATTATTGGTTTGAAGGTCGCAGTCTCCGTTGAAATAGCATTGAAACAAGAACAACTGCGAATAAGGGTGACTGCGGTGATTACGGAGCTGGCCCGGAATGAAAGGGCAGAAGAAACTGCAGTTCCCCGTGGCACCCAGTCTATCTCCAGTATCACCACACACTAATCCTACACGTGAGGTCCTAGTAGTGACTCCGAACGGACATCGAACAAGAATTTCCTTGGGGCGACGTGACTGATACACCTACGCTGCCTCCTGGACTGTTGGCTCGGCCCACTTGACGCATTATTTGACGTCGTTACTGCGACTTGTTCCTATTTATACGCAGATTGCTACCCTCGAAGACCACAATTTGTGTGACAATTTACGGGTACTTCCTAGCCTCTGCGACACTAAAGCCGGTATTCCTAAACGTTTTTATAAGGGTTTAGGTTCAGGAAATTACTTATTCATGACTAATCTGTGACATTTCCTTGCCCTAATATAACTACGCATGCGCAGTATGCTTAGCCCTACAGACGGCTACACACGTTACAACGTATTTTACCGCTTGCTGGACGAATATAGTTATTAATAATAAAAGAGAAAACAAAAACATTCGAACCATACAGAAAATGAAACATTGTGGCAGCAGGAATAATAAATAATAACCCACTAGTATTTTAAAAGCCCAAATAGTCCAAAATGAACACATTTTTGATATTCAAAGCATTTCAGTATAGGTACACTTTTTCGGACAGTATTACGTAACAGATTCGGTAGCTCAAACCCTGGGATGTCGGACCGGGAATTACTTTATTCAGATTCGAATCCAGGACACAATTTTTTAAAAATGTTTTTAAAATTATGTAGTACAACAACGTAAAAGTGAAATTAATGATTATTTCCAGAAATACAGTTTCTAAGCATTGAAATAACTCAAAAATAAAACATAAAAAAATAATTTGACACGAATAACGAACCCTTGTTGATGAATATAATCCCCCCCCCCTGTAAATTGCAGTCTATGAAAACCACGTCTAGTGTACGGAATTGAATGAATTGACTTTTTTTTGTTCTTAGTGCTAAAAAATCGAAAGCAAATTGGACGTACGATCAATAGGCATCTTTTGTAAACCGGCCTACTTAGAAAATATGCAATACATTGTTATACACTGTTGATTTAAACACATAATTATGAGATTCGATACGTTTAACTTACGTTAAGAAGTTTTGACTATGTTGTTATTTACAAACATTCGAATATTTTAAAATTAATTTCCGGAATAAAACTTTCACTAATAAAATTAAAAAAATTAAATACGTTTATATTATTTTTTACGTGAAGAACTCGTTGCATTTTACCTGCGTTACGTCATGTTAAATGAAAGTTACATAGGTAATTAAATGTGTTCACGATATATTCACCTACGAAAAAAAAAAATAAATAAATAAATAAAGCTGTAACTGGATGTTTCCAAAACAGCTAACGTGCTATAAATAAAGTATTTAAGCTTTCAAATTTGTATAAATATCTCCATTCTCATGCCGTTGTAATTAAAAATTTAGTTAAATATATGAAAACAAATTACAGATTCGTAAAGGCTAATTAAAAAAGCTGTTAGTACGACAGAAAATCTGCTCGCTGGTTCTGTTGCTTGTGCATAGAAATGATAGGACCTTTAATAGACGTGCCAATGTCGCTTTAACGTTATCTTTTTTTTTTCCGGACCTTTGTCGAGAGGAAATTCTCAAGGTGAGTGGCCAGATTTTTAAAAAAAATTACAGTTTTACTTATAAAGTAAACACACTTGTGCACTAATCTGCGAATGAAATGTGCATAGAGAAAGAACAAGCTTAACTAATACGACTGCTTACCTCAATTTGGTGCAAATACCCCAAAAAATTCACATTGATCATGTATATATAAATATAAAAAAAATATTTATTTGTTTCACAATATGATGCTATTTTGTAACTTACTGAACCTACAACAATTGGAACTGATTAAACCAAAGTTTGAAAAATAAAGGTTTTTTAAAATTCCATTTTCTTAGAGTCGCCCCAGCTGTTATGGAAAATATTAATTAATTAATGACACGAAATCTTGGAAAATTGAGAACGTTCACTATTATAAACGTTGAATCGTCAAATAAAATTAAATACACAAAATAGTCATGCGGGACAAAGTGTGTTAAATTAACGTGTCGATAGCTTGTCGAAAATATGTCCTCAAATTTTCCTGTGACGTGAGTTATAGCTTGGTAGTAATGTTAGGCTGAAAATAACCACAAAATGTAATTTCTTAAAACGTAAAGCAAAATAACACTGTGAATAGTGTCAAAACAATTGAATGTCAAGTAGTTAATTTTATTAAAAGAAGAAAAATTTTGAAGTCCAATTCAAACTATAATTCATTTCACGGAAACATTGAAATTACATTTTCGATTCACTTTATCATAAATTTCTCCACGCGGTACTAATAAAATCTATCCTGAATCACCCCGTGTTTAACACTGAATATGATATACTAAAAAATACGTTAATATGAAACATATGTACCTAGTTTGATGATTTTCAGACGAGTGGTTAGTGTAGATAACTTATGTGATCAAGAAAACAGGTACTCACACTGCCAGGCTAATATAAACAACGCGTGTCTTCAAAAATTAGTTTTAAATTTCTCACGAAAAAAAAAAATTAAATGACCGCCAGTATGAAAATATGAACACATTTAATTTAAAGCCAAATCAACTTAGTGTACTATACTATATTTTTTTTATCAAGTTTAATTACATTCGCTCCGTATGTTAGATTTGTTTAATGTGGGGGAGAAATTGAGACACACACACAAACGTATAATGGAAAGTAGGCTTAAAGAAAAAGAAGAGAGGGCCGCCGAGTGGTGTGCCGAGATTCGGCCGTTACCAGATTATTCAAAAACTGCTCAACGCATATGAGCGATGTCTGGTCAGTAATATTATTCAAAGAACGTTACGCGTGTGTACACAGTACTAATTTCAGGTTCACCAGTAATCATTCAAGCGGCCAAAATGGCAAAAATGGGTGTTTTTGCGGTGCTTTTTGAGCATTGAAATCTTGGTACAGAATCTTTTATAAGGTACAGATGTGTACAACTCACCTTTATCATCTAAATTGCATCTATGTCTCGCAGAAGTGTTTGTGCGAGAAAACCAAACGCCAGTTAGGTACTTGCGCCTAGAAGGCTACGGTAATGAGTGATACGCGCACATTCTCGATCTTACAGCTACCGCATTTCAAGGTATGGAACGCGCAAAAGCTGTCCACCTTGATAGCAACTTAAAAAAGTGAACCTACTTTTTTTTTACTTTTCACAAGAGAGTGTCATTTTATTTTTAATACTTCTAGTTTAAAACAATTTAAAATGTACTACATTACATTATACTTGTCAAAAATGTATTTTTGTTGAATAGGTAGCTGTAGAAAATTACTGCTACTTGTTCTATAAAAAAATAGTGGCGGCGTCACCTTCATTTGTTTATAAACGCACACGTGATGGCAAATAATAATCCGTGACGTATCCGATACCATCTCACGACGTTTAGGAATATGGGCGCGCGTTAGGTCTCGACCCTTGCTTTTCTGAAACCTGAGATGGCAGCACATATGTAGTACCTTGTGTTTAGGAATACCGACCTTAGTGTACTTACTGTATCATTTTGCTCGATGTCGCATGCCCCTACAACGTGACGGCGAGCTTTAAAAGTTATTCAGGGACACCGTATGTATGTATACATGCATGTACACAGGTACATATACAATGTATATTATATATCTATGCATTTATATATACGTGTGTGTCTATGTATGTAAATATGGAGTTGTCCCATCATTGCTCCGTGCAGCCTCCAAATCATCTTTTGATTAGGCAGTCCTGTAAATATATAACTCAACATTTCTGTAACAAAAAAAAAAAAATTACCAATAATTAATAAGCATTACTATCCAAAAATATACGTTAATATTTTTCGCCTTTAACAGAATTGTCCCCGTCCGGACAACATATTTTCAATGCATAAAGACAATTTCACCTCTGGAATCTTGCATAAATAACAAATGAATGATACGATTTTGGTCAGCTCTTAACATCAAGGTCTTTACCGCTGGGGAGGGTTGACATGATGTGAGTGGAGCAGCGGCGGAATGAAGGGATCGTCCGGTACGATTACGCTTGGAGTTGTAAAAGGCATAGCCCGATACACAGTAAATATCACTAAAGACTGGCTATTAGAATTAAGTATCAGATGTTTTTAGTATCACAAATCACGGGAATGTATAACAAGCTAGAATTGTAGTACAGAGTTGGTTCAAGTTTTGTTGTACTCTGTGTAAATAGCACTATGTGGTAGGTATGATATTGGGATGATTTGTGAAAATTAATGTATATTTCTTATTTTGAACTGGGGAGATGATGAGAGGAGAGACAGGGTAGTCGCACACACATTTGGAGCTGTGTAGTAGTCAGCAGTGACAAAGTGCCAGACGGCCCCTCCTGCTGCCTGCCCGGGGCCACCAGGGTGTGGGACGAGGAAAGCTAACTAACGGCCAAGTCTCCCAACAGTTTAATTTCAATTTTAAGTATTTACATATGTTTTGCCATAAGTATAGTTAATTATAGGAAAGAATGATGTCAAAATAGATAAATGTAAGTAACTGTGATTTTATGGAATAAAATCGCCACGAAATATGGTCGTAATCGCCCGAATGCGGAGCAGTGCCGGAAGGTCGGTATTTTGAAACAAAGCTCCTGATTGGCTGGAGGGAGCCGCGTCAGAAATCGCCGTTTGGCGTATGTGCCGGCGGTGGTGGAGAGAGAGAGCAGCCCAGGACAGGGGCCTGTCACTAGATAGGGCAAATGCTTCTCCTATTGACGACTAACGATTCCGGTTGTATCAACACGTGATTCAAAGTTGGAAGTATTGTTTTGCAACTTAAGCATTTTAACGATATTAACGCTGTTGTAAATGAAATGGAAGTTACTTTTTGGAATTGAAGGTTTTTAAAGTGTTTCGTAAATAGAGAAAACTCTCCAACGATTATTTATGGCGTTGAGTTGGACTTCCTGACTAAACATTACACTGCCGTCGTTGGTCAAACTTGTGAAAGCCGTTCCAAATTTTAAATTAGACGAGAGTAAAACATAATTTTAATTTTGAAATGTTAAAACAAAAGTATAGTTAGTGCGACGTTTGATTGAGTAAAATTACTTATTATGTTCAATTTATAAAATGATATGATAACCATTAATTCGCGTACCGGTAAAAATAATAATACGAGGGTTTTTCGTACCTTTACAAAGTTCAGACATGTTAGACAAACTTTTTACAGTACAATATAAAGTTCCAAAGAAATATTTAACAGACCATTCTAATGAAAAGATGAATATATATATATATATATATATATATATATATATATATATATATATATATATATATATATTAAATACATAAAGATTACTTATACGTATACTGATCATAGCAACCCGATTTCAAATGTGTACTGATAGTCGAGTGGTAAAGAGCGTGTGGTAAGTACAGGGATGTAAGTTCGAATCCGCACCCCAGCGAGATAATTTTTTTTTTCGTGGTCTTACAAATTAAAAACAAGTCACAACGACATTTTACACACACATTTAATATACGGCATCGCCTTTACCAATACTACGACGAGATTGCGATACTAGCACACTCTTGCAGCTAACGATGTAAACAAACATGGTCAATGCACGCCACATTATTTCAGATAGAATTTCATGCTGCGTGGTTGGAACCTCTGGAAGTATTAGCGAGCCAAAAACACAACAGAAATAAAAGCCAAGAGGTCTAACCTGGCAGTGAACTCTCTTTTTCCCTTCCATACTCTTTGGCCCGGGACTCAGCCGCGGACGGACGCGTTGGTCTGTGTCCCGCGGGTTCATGTCTCGGTAGGCTGCCAGAAGTGCGTTTCTAAGAGGCTTTATTGCGCGTATAATCACATCCGATTGTCGGGCAAATGCGATTGAGCGTCAGACGCTTTGATCACCATCCGTAGGCCGAGGAGCCACTTTGGTGGCCTGAGTGCGGTGCGGGAGGTCGTTGTTCGATTCCTGCCGCGAATAAGGGCGTTTACGACCGTGTGGAGTGCGGTGTCGTAGAAAATTAATGTCACTCGTTTCACTTAGCAGTTTGAATGAACCTATACGGATCCTCGAAAAATGAGTGTTGAGTGATTGGTCACTTATTGACATTGAATTGTGATCTGCAGTAAAGTAAAACCGCTGGGTTAGTCGGGGCAATTTGATTAAAACCTACATGAATTAATTAATTAAAGGAATAATAAAATAACGTGCGCTCGGCGGGGAGTTTGTGAAGGGGCGAGTCGCAGAGTCTTGACTTGCGAAGTTATGAAAACAAATTCGGTGGGATGATCGAAATTGTCAAAAAATTGACACGTGCCAGTGACCCGCGGTAGAAGTAAGGCTTGGAGAACAGCATCACGAACTTAAGACAGACCGTTATGAGTAGTTGCAGAAATACTGCTAAATCTAACACCGGACTATCGCAATGCGTGACCATTGATGCAAACAAAAACTATCCGAACGAAATGAGTTAATTGGAGCA
This sequence comes from Medauroidea extradentata, assembly GCA_003012365.1. Taxonomy (NCBI): domain Eukaryota; kingdom Metazoa; phylum Arthropoda; class Insecta; order Phasmatodea; family Phasmatidae; genus Medauroidea; species Medauroidea extradentata. The sequence goes on from PNEQ01120941.1 coordinate 7,510, forward strand.
ACAATTAGGCATATTTGTTAATTTGCCGAAGAAACAAAAGCTATGAATGCAGCCTAAAACCACCAATGGAATAGTTGTTATACGATGCTATATCTCAAAGAAAATATGAGCACAGAGCCGTCATAAGATAAAAGTCACCCATAGACAAATACTCCCCCCCCCTCTTTTTTCACTATTTTCGCCTAAATTATTCCAATTTTTGTAAGGTAATGCATGAATTCAACAAACACCCGAGCACGCCTTTGCGTCAAGTGCTCACCCTCCCCCTTTTTTTCGCCATCCTTTACAAACCACAGTAGGTTACATTTGCGACCGACTGCAAGGCATGCAAGGAGAGAAGACACATGAATGTTACGTCTTGAATATATTAGTAACGTCGGTATGGACGTTGATCAACCACGCTACCTCCTCTTTGTACCTAAGTGGCCCGTTAAATACCATGTCTTATGCCTTGGTTGCGCCGAAGTGGAATTAAATACGCACACACAGGGGCCGTGTAACTAATGTGATGACACCAGGTATCTTAATACTGTAGCTCAAGACTGAAGAGGGAAACCGAAATTGCCACACGGAAATAGACCACGCCCCTTGCGTCTGGTACAGCTATAGTGTTGTATTCAATTCCAACAGCGACTACAAGAGCGAGCGGAAGACTAGTTTTCCTCTTGCATGAAGTAGCAACGCCGTACCATACCATTACACGACTGACAACCCCATCTACCTTCCAAATAATTTCGCTCTTTACTCACCATCTCGCCTCGTTTCTCTTTAGCTTTGCAGTGGTTTAAAAATATTTTTTTAACGCAAATTAATACATAGGCTACATCAAAAATTCATTCTTACAATCTTAACACTTAAATATCATAGTTTGTATTTTAATTTTTCTGTTGCAATACACCGAAATGATTTGTAGATTTTTGCCCCTAAAATATCACATATTTTGTTTTCAAAATAAACCAAAATGAAGTAAAATAAATTTTCACTAGCAAACGGTACATTATTTAAAAAGAAAACGCTCAGGCAAAACTGTGTATCGTATGACTACACAGCCTCAAATTTTACCAAACATTTTATTAAAAAATATTCGAGTTCTTTGCAATTGTTTGAAATAATGAAAGATCATGGCCTTAACCTAAACCATTACAGCACAATCGCATGAGAGTCGTCGGAAGCTATTTTTACAGCTCTCTGCTTGCTCCAGCTTCGTTGACAAGGAGAACAAGAAAATGTATCATTTGGTCATCACGTAAATTACTGTTCCATATCGTAGCAATTATTACGTAGTAAGTTCTCGCCTTACGAAGACGACCGTCGTAATTGGTAGGGTATGGGTGCAAATAAAATATTTTGCAGTGAATAAGTAACATTTAAATTTATTCCTAGGCTGAATGGCAACAAAGTGTTCACGCTTAACATGTGAGTTGTTCCATTGCCCACATGTAAGTTTGAAAGGACTATTTTGAACACTCGGTACGCTGCATCCTGACGTGTATTTACATTGATAGCTCTGAATTATGACGCGTATCGGCTAAGTTATCGTAAGTGCCTATCTAACCCTGCCCACTATCATCGTTAAAATAAGCTGGACGGAATGGAACTGCACTTTATACATACTTGAATTTTTTTATTTTAAATTTAGGCGTTGCAGTTTCACGATCAAGCAGCCACAAGCATTCTATTCCTGATAATGTGTTACATAAATTGTATTCACACGACTGTTAAGATTCCTTCATATCAAATACATAACTGCTCAAGTGTGCGTAATATTATATGTATAAGGAAACAATAAAGGCTCTCGCGAGCGCGTTCACTGTGCTCCGAGCGCAAAAAATTCAAATCGGTGACACTATAATTCTATTACAGAAAGTGGTAGATAACATGTATAACTACGACTCGATCTTTACATTAACCTCAGTTTTCTCTCAAGGAACTTACACAAAATTGATAAGAGCACATACATATTTTTCTTAAAGTCATTACTTTTATCTTTGTACTGGCCAGTACGATCGCTTAAGAAATTCAATCCCTCTTATTCTTCGTCGTTTTGTTTTCCTATTTTTCTGATACCCCTTCCCGTGTTGTCTTTCCTTTCTTCTGTCCATGTTCTTTCCGATACATCATTTTTTTCTGCAGTGAAAGCCTTCTAAATGTAGTATTTTATTATTTAAAAAATGTTCCTTTCTCTGTTATTTCCGATTCTGTGATGTGAAAATTCATTTCTTTTTTTTTTTTTTTTTTGCTATCCACTGATCTAGCCTATAACGAAACAGCATAAAACATACAAACATTGATGAACATTCTGAACATTCACTATAAGATTATGTACTAGTCAGAAATTAGACAACCGTAGGTCTATGTTCTTAGGTGAGGGGTGTGGAGCCGTGTAAAAGGGATGAGTGACCATCAGTCGTATTGATGCTTGGGGGGGGGGGGGGAGTCCAACACCACTGCAACGTGTTGGTTGTCCAGCTAGAACTTAATGCTCTCTATCTAAACCTGATTTTTCTCTCGTGTATGGTTCCAATACATCAATTAGTTTCTGAATAAAAAAAAATACACGCGAATACTTATCTGAGGATTCAACCCTAGTTAAAGGACTCTGGGTTCATACGGAGAAAAAAAACACTTTACCATTAACATTTTACACACAAAAATACTTCCCAGAAATAACAGCATTAGAACATTTCTATCTAAATGCTTTAACGTACGGGTTTAACACACATGTTACAAATTGCTGGAATATAATGCTTAACGTCTCGTCGACAGACGTAACGATTGGTTCAGAGAGACAGGAAACGTGAAATATTTTTTAGGCCAAGTAGCCTACCTATCGCAGCACACGTATCAAGGGCGCTGCCTACCTCAACATATTGACGTGAACAAGGATAGGACTTTACATGTTAAATTATATTCGGCAGAGGTCTGTCATCTTTCATAACATCACCTTCGAACAAACCATTTCCAGCATTGAGAAGAGGAGAATATCTACTGCTACAAGAATTAAAATGTTGGAGAAGATATTTTATTGCCCATGAAAATACTTATTCGGTAATAGTTTTAGTTTTCAGGTCACTGAAAAAAAAAAAAAAAAAACACAGATAATCCTACAGCAATGTGGGCTACAAAATGAACAAGAAAGTCATCGGTGGCATGTAAAGGATATTGTCAAATTGCCTGTCAATATCTTGTGGGGAAACAATCCTCACATCTCGAGAAACGAAAAATATTATGTGGACACAGAGGTCCGAAAACGAGCCGTTTCTGCATTAACAGTTCGCATACATGACACACGATTCATAGCGCGCTGCTGTTTTCACAGTTATTCTTACTGGGTATGGGTAAGTGACATAGCGGAGTAGTGTATAGGCTGTGGTTCACTTAAACTGAGCACTCTTTAAATATTTATAATAACCAAAAACTGTTTTTATTAGGGTCAAAGGTGATTAGTTTTCAGTGTGACGAAACGATTACACTGATTTTTAGTTTCATGATAGTTTTCATTGTGAAAATAGTAAAGATAAATGCACAGTAGCTTAAAAAAAAATTTGTGCAGTGCTCATATTATCGTGAACAGTATATACAATATACAGAACTGGTATAATGACATTCCACAGTAACATGATCCAGGCCGCGCTACGAACTGTACATCATGTATTGAGAACTGTATACTCGCCGCATGGTAAGTTGATACTTTTACAAACGAACTGTTGGAAAAAATTACTAGGAATACATCCGTTATTACTATACAACTATGTAAGCAAATTAAACAGAAATACGGTGAGATAAATAAATAAATTAATACATTTATTCTATATTGTTACACGTATGCGAGTATGAAAATTGTTCGTAATAATTATTTTAAAAGTGGGCTCAGGCCTCGCTCTTTAGTTTTGCAGTGCTTTCGAAAATATTTTTTTACGCAAATTAATACATATATCAAAAATGCATTCCGGCAGTTTTAACACTTATATAGCATCGTTTGTATCTGAATTTTTCTGTTGCAATACACCAAACGGATTTTGAGATTTTTGGCCCTGAAATATCACATATTTTGTTGTCAAAATAAGCCAAAATGAAGCAAAATATTTTTTTTCCTAGCAAACGGTACATTATTTTAAAATCGCTCTGGTAAAATTGTGTATTGTGTGACTGTACACAGTCTCAAAATCTTTCAAAACATTTGGTTAAAAAATATTCTAGTTATTTACAATAGTTTGAAATAAATGAAAGATCATGGCCTTAAACACGTCTGTTATACGATATCTGGATGATGGTTGGGTTGGCATCGACGTCGTAGAAACAGTTCTGTATATTACGAACAGCGGCTAAAATATTGAAAATAGTTTGATGGAATATGTACATGTGTTCATTTTCAGAAAATGAAACAAAATGTATATTTACATTTAGCATGTATTACAATATTTTAGACGTGACGTAGTTAGTGGCGGCGGATGAGCAATGTACATCGGCTTGCAGTGCGTCCGTCAGTCTGGCAATGGTATTGTTGACGTTTGGCGGAAGGATACATAGTTGCTGTAAAAACAGGTCCAAGCTAGAAGCAGGGTTTCCAGAAAGTATCAAGTTACCGTACGGCGGGTATAGTGTAGAAACGGTACGTTCTCGGGTCTATGTCTATGCATGACCACATGTTGTAGGCCTATGTTGTATGTTCGACAAGTACTGAGGCTCATCAAATATAATTTAATACGTTCTTTCTTTGCTCTCGCCAGATCTCTGCAGCATTTTAAGAGGGCGTGGTAGATAAGTTATACAATTTAGATCTACACGTTTTTAAAAGTCAATATAGCAAAACTACAAAACAACAATCCTTGATAATTAATTTTTTGCCAACTTAGTACACATTTACCTGAAATCGTGCATTTGTTAAGAGTGATCTCTTTCGATATTCCGGCGTCAAGAGATTGTTCTTCCGATATACGTTACTCGGGAAAAAATATTTGCTCAGAAAGTTGGCAAAACTATTGTCTGGGATTGCTGTTTCTTTTATTCTTGCGAACTGGCTTCGAGAAACCTACAATTCTTAACTGATGCATTTAGCGTTGAGTATATACCACGCACTCAAAGTAATTTCGGAATGCCATGTAAACCAGAAATCAGGATGACTGGCGCCGAAAATCGAACCACCAGAGTCTTATAAAGCGAGTGTAGTATTTTACCACTTCGCTACCTCGCACATTTTTATTGGAGTATGCACTGAACGAGGAGGCGCAATAGTAACAACTTGACTCGCATTTCTGGAGCGCCCGAGTTCGATCCCTGGCTCCGGCCATCCCGTTTACGGCTACCCCAAGTTTCCCCAAATCTCTCCACGCGAACGCTGGTATTGTCCCTCTACACAGGCCATGGCCGACTTCATTTATAGTTCCTGTCCTAGTGTAGAGTTGAGTGTACGGGTCTTTAAAGAACACTCTGTCAACGGGACGTAAAGCCCAATAAATGTGCGAGGGGGCATAGAATGTCCGCTTCATACGTAATACGGCTTGTTCCGCACGATGACTCGAAGTTCGTGACTGTCATTTTGAGCTCGACACGAAAGTTCGTTATTTCCTGTCTGGCCAGCAAAAACAGTCTCAAATGACAATGAAACCAACCAGCGAAGCAGGTCACAGCGGACCCACGCTAAACATAGACACGACTGGGAATTTATTTTGCTCCTAGTGACACAATTAAAAACCTAACACTCAAACGTTTATAGACATTTTGCGGGAAATTTAATCTTATTTCACGTATTATTCTTTATTACAGGAACTCAAAAATATGCAAAAATCTAGGCTTATTAACGATTTTTTAAAAATACAAAACGTTTTTACGTGAAATTACAAAGGAGTCATTCTGTAGCTTAACACATTTACATTCACTCTAAATCATTCCATTAGTATCGTTTGAATAGATATTACTTTGGGTAGGTAGGGAACTATTCAAATCGTCACTTAGAAAGGGCCGCGGTGGCCGAATGGTCAGACCTCCCACCAAGACGATCCGGGTTCGATTCCCGGCGGGGTTGGTCCCCAGATTTTCGCATGTGGGAATCGTGCCGGACGATGCTGTTGGTCGGCGGGTTTTCTCGGGGATCTCCCGTTTCCCCCATCATTTCATTTCGGTGCTGATACATACTCACCTCATGTTACCCCTGACCGGCGCTAAGACCTAGATGTTAAGCGCTGACTAAAATCTCTCACTCACTCGCTACTTAGAAATGCGATTGTACGAAAACTATGAAACGGAAACATATTTTATTTGTGGTAAATTACTATAAATGTAATGTGTTCAAGAGTTGGGCAGTGTTTGGTACAGTTATAGAATATTTCGGTACAAAGCACTTAAAGGCCGTTCAAACCACTTTACTCAATAATAATTTTGCGAATCTTTTTGTCACGAAAACTTACAGCTGAAACAGAAAAAATATATACATGGTTAGTGCAACCGTTTGCTTCCGACATGCAAGCGATATTAGTGGCGTAATATTCTGACAATTTTGCAAGCAACCGATATTTTTTTGCAGTACAGTAATGTATTTATTTAGACTGTATGTGTTGTAGTTCTATTAATTTATTAATGAAACTCTCTCATGTGTTATTTGAATAAAAATTTAAAATTTGAATTGAATGCAAGGCTTAAGTTATACTAGTGTACTTAAAAGTAGACAAATTTGAACCAGAAAACAAATGTTATAGTAAAATGCTAGTACTTTACCTGTTTAAAAAATCTACATAAATAAAAAAATTATTTTTATTTTACATAATCCATCGTTGAGAATTATACCAGGCTACGAAATTTAAATCAGAAAATATGATTCGAAATCATCTGTTGTGGAGTCTGTACTGTATAAAGTGAAATGATGCCTAAAATTCTGCCTTCCTATTTTTATTATTTCTAGAATAACAAAAGCAGAAGTGTTTCAGCGAACAACAGCTAAGGTTTTACTTCCTCGACAGGAACCTGTGGAACACAAATTTTCTTTTTCATTGTGATTCACTTGTAGCCTAGTGTTACTCTTCACTGAAGTTTTCATATGCTGGTCAGCAGTGTGAAATAAAGATTTACGCTAGGAACATTTTTCTGTCACTGTACACAGTTATTCCTGTATGCAGAAGATGGTCCGAATACGAAATTATAGCCTCATTCCTCTCCCTTTCCCTTAGTTGGTAGAAATTTTCACAACAGTAGTGCGTATAACGATTTTGACAGTAGGGCATGTTTAGAGACAGCTGTAAATTTATCGTCAGTAACATAAAATTAGCAGAATACAAATACTATTTTGGTCATATCTCCAAAACTGAGGGAGGGAAGCAATATAGTCCTGTGACCCCCACTCGTAATCATGTGCCAATGACCAACATGCTCAACATGGTAGCTCAGCATAGCTCACATGCTAGCGTTAGCGGAGCAGTAAATGTGCTGTTTCAGTAAGTAAAGCGTGTGTTCTAGCAAACAAACCAATCTGACGTATGCTACAATACGCTTACTTCTGAGAAAAGGAATAGTCGAGTGTGCGAAGCACAGTGTTAGTGCTGTGAGATTTATGAGTGTACAAAGGCTGTACCGCGTGTCTGAAAATTCGAGCGGCATAAACAAAAAACTACGGCAGAAAAGAGTAATGCAATTAAATGTCTGAGCGGTTGGTTTTCTTTATCAATGGCTTAAATGACTGAAGATTTACTGCAATTGAAATGTAACATATTATTAACTCGGACGTTACATATGTTTTAACTCGAATAACTGTTTTACTTACATAAAAAGTGAGCTACATCTTGTACTAAGATATGAGCGATACGAATGTTTACATTTCGCTGCGGTTCCAGATATTGTTACCAAGCGGTTACCAGGGAGCTTATTCTGAGTTTCGTAGTTACGAAGCAATAGCAATTTACTCAGTTCAAACGGGTAATAATACGTAATTAAAAGATTTCCGTTTAAACACCGAAGCATTCTTCTCGTACTTTCTTTTTGGACTTTTTCTTATCGTGTAGCGGTAGCGGAGTGGTCTAGCCGTATTAAGGATTTGTGGTTCAAATCTCGATCGATTCTTTACTCTTTTTTTTTTTAAGTTGTTTTATATTATGTGTTATAGTCGTACGTGACTTATGCTTTTGTAATAAATTGTTTATTTCATTTAGAATTTTTGTTTCAATTAATTTACTGTTGTTATAAAATTTGACAGAATGGAGTGGATTGCTAACAAACAAATATTTTTAGTAGATAATAATTATAAAACCAGTACAAAAAGCATCCTAGATAGTATATTTTTAATGAGTTGACTAAATGTTCAAAACTTAGTCTACAGTATCTATTTACGGAGATGTGCATTTTCAGTTTTTTTTATGTGGGAAAATAATAAATGTAATTAATTACTTCCTAACTTCAGACATGTGCAAGTGTTTCCAATAGGCTCTATTCATGAGAGAGAAAAATATGTACACGTGTTTTATTATTATTATTATTATTATTATTATTATTATTATTATTATTATTATGTTCTTTTACGTACTGTATGAGTTTCTATACCATTCGTCCGATTGCGATTAAATTTTGGTGGGTTATGCGTGCACCCGCGAAGGTTACTGACAAAAATTTTTACATAACATCATGGAGGTAAGAATAGAATATATTGTAAAAAAGGGAGGGGTAAGGAAAAATAGAGCAAGAGAGCAAGCAGAACGAGGGATACAAAAATTTAGCGAAACACTTTTAAGTGTTTCTAAAACGGTCGTTAACGATCATTTACAAAATGCTGTCCCATTGTTTAGAACTTTCCAAAATTGAAAATCACGCGAATAAAGTCGCGGGCACAAAAAAAAACGCGTCCGCGCAAAAGCAATGTTATAACAACATGGTAAGTTTTCAAGAAAGAAGTTAATTATTTACACATTTAAACTATAATTTTAAAAAGTAATAAAAAATCATGGAGTGACCGGGATTTGAACCACGAATCCAAAAAATCAACTTACCGGGCCCACTCACGCACGCAACCAACCGAGCCAAACTCACATGCCTTCACATTTGCGTTCAAGCAAATAAAATTGTAGATTTAACGATAGATAGTCAAATATATATGCATCTTATTGTTTTACAGCTATTTACTTGTTTAATTTCCTTACGTGTATTTGCTAAAGGATTGTTTTGTTCAGCATTTTCTAAGGTTCCTAAATATCTCGTAGAAGAGACACAAATAAGGGGGGAAAAATAGTTGTCGATATTATGACAGTTACGGTAAATTATCATTTCCATTTAACTAAGCCGAGTCGTTGAGATAGAAACATCATTTCCTTTCCATGTATAAGTATAGCAGATATAACTACAACGTCGCCATATACCCGCCATTGCGAGTTACCGACGAAATTCAACCTTTCCAACTGCTTGTGAGCAGTTGGTAAGTTCCTGCCACACTCGTGACGTCAAACGACCCGCGTTTGAAACTTAGAATACCAAACAGTCGTTTGGAACCGATTGTCGCTCAGTAACAACTTTTTTTCGTAGGAAACAGAAACTCAGAATAAGCTCCCATATATCATAGTTGTGCAAGTCTTGCCGGCTGATACTGCAGTAGCCGCGAACAACTGAATCGTTTGGCAGCTAGTTCATCACTTCGACTGACTGTAAAAAAATAACCTTACAGTTAGGGAAGTTTTTACCGATACACAATATGGAAAACTAACCATACCTCTGCCTGAAAATAGAGCAAATATTGAGCATTGCTACCAGTCGGTATGGTTTGTATCATTGGTATCAATTACATGTTTCCCACAAATGTGTAGTAACGCAATCATTGATATATGGGAAACAATTTTACCGTAACTATTTTAACACTCCAATGCATTGCTGTGGTAAATTTACAAATAACTTTTTGCAGTGAATAATAACTGCAGCCTGTGACTTAGTAGTGTTTCACTGGCGCGCGCATCGTTACATTCACTACCAGTGTCCGGACATTATCAAGATAGATTCTTCATTTCTGGGAGGTGTGTTACGGGTCATTTCAGCGAAGTATCACCATGCAGTCTCGAAGAAATGTGCTTAGTAAAAGCTTTGATTTGACGTAGTGTATTTCTGCTGCAGTTTACATAGTCTGATTTCCACATGAAAATGCTGTATGACCAACGACAATTTGTAGCAGCAAACATGCAAAAAGAGCAGCAATTAGCAGTAAGAGGTACAGTCAGCAAATGTTGCTTAACTTATGTGTTTAACTTGGAGAATATTACGTAAGCAGTGGTTACAGCAATTAGCTCATCTCGTACTGTATACCGGAATTTCCTCTGTACCAGTCCATAATAAAAGAACTGTACTGCGAATTTAGAATTTGTACTTTCAAGAGTTTTCATTTTTATCGGTGTGTCGAGAATAACCCACGCCCTGCATCCATCACCCGTATACGTTATCACGTACTATTTTATATGGCCAAACACTGTAACAGCACTTCAAATAATTCATGTTTCCTCACACAAATGATAAGCAGCAACTAATTGAATACGTTAACACATTTGTGGTTTACTCTGTGATAAAGAGATGGACAATCCCTATATCTGACAAGGAGATAAGATAACCGAGATGCCGAATAAACTGCAAGTATTACGCCTAATACTTGAGGTATACTACAAACACGATGTTTACTTAACTATTACATAAAGTGGGTTGCCTGCTGCCATGACCTCATAGCAATATTCAGAATCATCACTGCAAATTTTTAGAATTGTGTTAGGAAAATAAAACACAGGGATGCTTGCAAAACACACGGCTGCATCATGTCACGAAATGCAGGTGGTGCAAAATTCCCCCCCCCCCCTAGTTTCCCGTTAAGTTCTTTATATCATATGATGATCTGATATCTGCAAAATAATCTTCGTAAAATGTTTAAGAAGTAATTAACCTAAACGCAGTATGGGGCAATTACCAAACATCCGACTAGTAAATATGCAAACTTTTACGGTTGTTACAATATAGTCTTGAACTTCAGTATACTTTTGACTGCTTTATAAAAAGTTTAGGAGTGCTGCCATGGATGTCTGGGAAACTATTCTACCATACCTACTTTCTTAGCGCTTCTATACGAACGTGTGGCAAATTTACAAATTATTATTTACAGTGGAAGCAAACATAAAATATACCAATGACCATATTTGATGAGTCGACGTCCCCACGCTAGAGGTTTACCTAAACAGGTCCAAATTAGCACCATCATTTTCATGGCACAAAATAATGATGCACCATGTCCTGTATGGCATTTCAAGAAGCAGATTATTCCACATGCAGCGTCCATCAACTGTGTGGTTGTTTAGTGCCGTTGCTGGGTTACCCGCTCACGTAGATCAATGTAACAAGAAGAAAAGATCTCGACGCCTAAGAAGCCAATCCAGAAGCGTTGGATGATAAGACGTTCTGATTCTTATCAACCTATCTAGCGTACAGTACTTCATGTAAAAATTCGTCTAAATATAAGGTAATGTACAGCGACGCTTCATTCTATTGAAATCAGCTATCTATATTAGCACATTTAATTTTTCTATTACTGGTACAAACCACCCCTTAAATAGACGAGATAAAAGAACTGAGCGACATGACCAACCAAGAAATAAGGACCTAGCAAGTACTTAGCGGAACTATAGGCCCAAACCATCACATGTTTAAGGGGGGAGGGGGTGTTTACGCTCAAACTCTTCGTAATAACGTGGCTTGTAACTGCATTCTTATCAGTGTTCTCCAGTAAATACACATTCGTAAGAAAGGAAGTAATTATCCACAGTGCCGTAGAAGTGTCGTAATTAAACTTTTTGCATGCTTGGACATATTTTGCTCATACGATTATCCCTTAGTTCATTCATGGCAGTTGGCCAGAAGGATTTCAATCCAAAAGTCTTTGCCATGTGTTAAGACAAAGTGGTTTTTGTGACTGCAAGATTTGATGTCAGCAGAAACCTTGATAACTTCTTGCTATATCAGAACACAATAGCTTCCACTGCCGCGAAAATGTCCTGTCGTAAGGGTGGCTGCCCTACCTCTTCTGTCTTCAGTTGATCCCGTCAGAAACAGCGCATGTTTCCAATGCAGTACT
>PNEQ01120941.1:19679-41100 GCA_003012365.1 Medauroidea extradentata
AAAAAAAAAAAAAAAAGTATTTAACAAATGAATTAAAAACTACACGAACTGAAAGTCAGTGTATCAATGCATTTTGACATGTTTGACAAAAGTTAGTTTTGAAGATTTCGGTAGTAGCCAAAAGTCAAAAAGTTTTGTAAAAATTTAGTCATTTTCATCAATTTTTTTAAAATACAAAAATGTATCGCTTTGTGTTTACTAAAGTGTATTGAAGTAGCTCACATCATTAAGTATCAAATGATTAATCTTATTTCTGAAAGTTTATTTTTTATTATTTTGGATACACCGCAACTGCCATTTTGCGACTTTTATAGGGGATTATATGCTGAAACTATGGGACCTAATTTTATTTATTCGGGGAAATGATATGTTATCTGATATGTAAAAGTTGAACAGTTTGGCACAAATATAAAATTTTGAATTTTTACAAGTCCAACGTCCTTAATGAAGTCTCACAGGAAATACTCGTTGCTTTTCTGGTGTACGTGGACTTTCGAAAATCCCAACACAAGCAACAAGTTGTTCTTATACACTGTATAGGCCTATAAGCTCGTGTCGGACATTTTTAATGGACGATTAAATGATACACATAATATTTAAATTGATTAGTTTGAAAATTATGTACGTATTTTTGTACTTGGACAGAAAAAACTTAATTGGCCCTTGCAATCTGAGTGTGTATAGCTCCTCTAACTCTGTAACACATGCGTACAAAAAGTGGTGACAGAAACACTACTTGCTATGCATTATACGACTTCATGACATACAATAAAATTGAAATGTAATAAACCATAGTTTTTTGTTAAGTTTAATATGGCGCAGATGATACCTTTCAAACGCCTCGTAATTTGATTTATTTCAGAAGATCGTCTACCAGGTGTTTTGTGTTGCTGCATGTTTGAAATGAACGTTATTTGTAGGTATATGTTCACAAAATGTTTATGTGAGAAAAAAAAAACTATTCTAGACAATGGCGGAAGATAATTGTTCGAAAGGGAGAAAGACGCCAGGTGACCGTCTCGCACTGCTTGTAGTCCAATGTAACGTAAAAGGGACTGAACTAAATATGTTAGAGTATACTTGCCTCCTGTCGCCGATCAGCATTATGTAAAACAGCAACACCGCTACACGCAAGTCAACTGAATTGCAGTACTTCTCTTTATTCTAATTTCTATGGGACTTTGAACATAATTAAGCAGGTATTTCCCGCACATGCGACAATCTAAAATATCAATTTTTTAAAGCCATTTTGAAGGGCAGAAAAACATGATTCTAATAACAGTGCTGAATTTTTATTTTATTTATTTATTTATTTTAACTTTCAGGGAAACCGTTCAAAGTGCGTTTTCTTTCCGTAGATACACAAATGTAATCAATGTACGGTAAATATTTTCGTAAAAAAATAAAGTAGTCGCAACTCTCTGCAACACAGTTCAAGCTTACGTAGGGAGGCCACTTAAAACGTACTAAACGCATTTGATAATACGATTTATTTCATTTTCACCCCAACAATGGATGATGAAATATATGTATACAAAATGTCATGTTGACACCGACACAGAATACGCTCATTCATTGGTGTGTTCATAACAAAAGATATGAACAACAGTAGAACGACAATGTACAACGTGCTGTAATCTTATCTCGGTTACGTAACAACATTTTTGCTCCACTATACTGACAATTTTGTAGCAACAGTTAAAACAACTGTTAGAAATATCCAAAAACAAATTTAATGGACCAACGATTAGCAGCCATTAACCACGCTTTTCCAAATTTCTACAGCACCCCTAGAAACCATAACCCACAGTAACAGTAAAACTTTCTAGGTTGCTGAACATCCTTCAGGTATGTTAAAGGAAATTACTTCCATTCAAATAAATTATTAGTTCATTGTAACAATACTTTACTTGAAGGAAAATAAACAGTGACGTGCCAAGGATTAATTGCATTTGTGGGTGGGTGCTTGTGTTTGGGGGGGGGGGGATAGTTAGTAGTTCCTCAAGGTAATTATGAGAAGTCCTCGCCTGGTACATAGACCTTGTTGTAACGTGTCTCATGCGTATCATTTCTTACGCGAAACCTCTTAATTAAGGAGGCTCCCTGCCTTTGCTTCAAATGCGTTGTTGCGAGTTCTACAACTATTTTTTTCTAAGAAGTTAACGCGCGCTATATTTGTATATATACGAAAACAACACACACTTCAAACTATGTCGCTGTAGTTTGAAAAATTCGGCACGTGTATTAGAAACATCAATTTCGGGCCCCTCAAAATGGCGAAAAATTTATTTTCAAGACTGCCGTGTCTGAAAAAAAAAAACAGAATTCGAAAAACACAACTACATATAAGTAAGCGTTAAAACTTTGAACTATGCTGCCCACAAATAAAACAATTTCATCACAGCTTTCATGTCCCGTAGGAAATAGGATACTAGTGAAGTACTGCACAGCAGCCGAGTAGCTTGCGCGGAGAGACGATAATGGTCAGTCAACGGCATTCTAACAGCTACTGCATCACACGGACACACACAAACGCAGCCTATCGAGGGAGACCCCTTAACTTATTTATATTAATTACGTTTACTTACGGAAACAGCACACACTTAAAACTACGCTTCAATAATTTCTATAATTTTGCAAATTCAGCGCGCTTGTTAGAAACACGATTTTTGGACCTCTCAAAATGTCAAAAAAACGGATTTTTTACAGCTGTTACTCTGAAGCCGCCTGAATTCGTAAAGTGCAAAACTAGATGCGTGCTTGGTTTTCACTTCATACTATCCAAAAGCCAAATTTAGGGTCACCGCTTAAGTCCCATAAAAAAAAAGACTACAATGAAAACCTTGCCAGCCTGTTTGACGCACTGTGAATAGAGGAGTTATGATTCTCGTCGAGCGTGGTACTGTGGCTCTTATCGCTCCGCTGTTCCAATGTACGCACTCATCTCAAAAATTGACAACAAAAGCATTGTTCTATAAATCGACGAAAACCTAAGAAAATACTACGTTCAAAAATGTGCGTCTACAGTTAGCAAACAATTGATGTGAAGTTCATAGTTATAGAAATACTAACAGCGGTACATTTTTGCCAAAATTGTACAGAGTATCATTACGTAATGAAGCATTGTTTCACAAACATACAGTTCCCGTTTTAAAATATGTAAAGGATTGTGCTACGCTAGTAGTTTCATGAACGTAATTAATAAACTGCAGTTGACGTCACTGATATCATGTACTGTTACGACTACAGTCGAAGTAGAAGCGATAGGAATGCGGCCAGCGACTTTTATTACACAAACGTGGTGAACAGCGAGTCCACTACGCGACATCAACAGAGCAGAAACTTCGCTAAGGTTCGTGGAATAGTTAGGTCTCACTGGCAGGGAGACGTTACAACACAATATCAGCAATGCTCGACCGTAACCACTTGCACGGCCCGGCACTGGACCAGTAAGCAAGAACTCTCAGTTCCAAGAAGAACACGAGCAATATCTGTGTAGGACAGCGAGTACAGCTAACTGTATATTACTGGTACACAAGTGAGATAAAATCATGGTTTAAAATTTTTATGAAATAGTGTTAGTGTTGTAGACGGTACTTTTAAGTACAATTTCCCAGGACTGTCGAGTTGAGGTGAGAGGACTTTACGGCCCTTCAACAACGAAGTCTTATGAGCCTATGACAGTGAAATGAGTCGAAGAGAAAACACAACATCCATGTCCAAGCCGGGATTCGAACCCAGAATCTCTCGCACAATAGACCGGCGTCTAACCAACTAAGCTACGGAGGCCAGCCCCAAGACCGTCGAAGAGACTTGGGAGGGGGGGAGGGGCAAAGAGGACAAATGCATTGGGGCGCGGGACCAAAAGTGGCCCGGCGCTGTTTAATATAGCTATTATTAGAAAAAAAGTTTATTCACTAATAACAATGTTTATCCCATTAATCTTGCATCAGGCAGTTGACTTTGAAACATATATTTGATTTGTAACCGTGTAAAACGAAAATAAATAAATAAAAATAAAAGTGGAATTGGGATAAGTTGACATCACAGCAGAACATTAATGTACTCTCTTTTGTTTGATAACCGAGCTTGGTGGATTAGTGGTAAAACACTCGTCTCACATTCGGGAGGACCTAGGTTCAATACCCGGCTCCGACCATCTCGATTTCTGTTTTCCAGGGTCTTCCGAAATCACTCCAGGCGAGTTCTCGGATGGTTCCTTAACAAAGACCTTCGCCGACTCCTTCTGCACCCCCCCCCCCCTTTTCACATGTTCAACTAGTGTAAAGCCTTGTGCTGTTCGAGGACACGTAAAAACGTCCAAATAAATAACATCCCCCTCACCCACTTTAATCCTTAAGTAGTCGCGCTATGGTCAAAATGACCAGGTAAGCTAAACTTTTATTTATTCAAGCCAATACATTCTTCCTTCTGTGACACCTTCATCAGTAGCTGACTCACTGGGTTCAAGGATTACAAGGCTGGCGTTGTTTTTCAGTCTTGCTCCATCTTTCAACCAGAGCATAGGTATAAATGTTGCAACTGGTCACAATGACCGTGTGCGACTTTTAGCGTCACAGTTTGTTTTGTGCAACCCGGACAATACCGTACGCGACCAAGAAAGAGACAATTTATTACGGTGAGTGATTTTTATTCTTCACACATTTAGTGAATTTCGTATGTTTAGTTATTGGAGTAGTGACACAGTAAGTGCTAGAGAGCAAGATAGAATTAGAAATCTTTTGATGCAGGTTTTCAATGAAAGTGACGTTTGTGGAAATGCTTCTGAAAATGAAGACGGTTTGTTCGAAAGTGACAAAACAGACACCAAGCAGTCGGGCAGTGAAAGTGATATTGAAGGAGATGACAAGCAGGGTAATTTTATATGTGAAAAGATAATGTTGCGAAGTGGAATGTACATCAACTAAAGACAAATGTTAGGGCGAGAAAACAAAATATTATCTCACATTTGCCAGAGGGGCAGCTAGGAATGCTAAAACCCCTCTTCAGTGCTGGAATTTGTTTTTTCCAGATTCAATCACTGATGAAATCGTGATACGTACAAACATTTGTATTGCAAGATTTCGCCAAAACTATGAACGTGAAGTAGATGCACTGGACACAAAGATATGATATTTTAGCTCTTTTCGGTCTACTTTACTTGGCAGGGGTACTTCCAGCATTCGATCTATGGGCTGCCAAGGGCACAGGAGTGGAAAAGTTTCGTGCAACATTGTCTCTATGAAGATAAATTTTATTATTTACTGCGTGCACAGTTTTTTCGACAATCTGAATGATAGAGCAGAACGGCGAGCTCCGGATAATCTCGCCCAATTCAGAAAATTGTTTGAAGAATTCGTACGCCTCTGTGCAGAACACTACACCATCGGCGAGTATGAGACAACTGATGAAATGTTAGAATTGTTTCGAGGCCGTTGTAGTTTCCGGCAATACATTAAAAACAAGTCAGTAAAGTATGGGACGAAAATTTTGCCCTTACAGATGCAAGAGTACACTACACACTCAATATGGAAATATACACAGGAAATCAGCCTAATGGCCCTATCAAGAAAGAAAATAGTGTACAAAAAAGGTGTTGAAAGAATAGTTTCTCCAATTTCTGGAACAGGGCGTAATGTTACAACAGATAAATGGTTCACTTCTCTCCCGCTTGCTCTTGATCTCATTAAGAACCATGGATTGTCTCTGGTTGGCACCATTCGTAAAAATAGGTACCACTAGAATTTTCGAAAGCTAAATAGCAGCCGAGTCCGATCAGCATGTTTGGTTTTGGTAAAGACTGCACTTTACTTTCCCATATTCCAAAGATGATCAAAGTAGTACTTCCATCTATTATGCACCATTCCGACACAATCGATGAAGCAACAGGCCAGACATGCAAGCCCGAAATTCTCACATTTTATAACGCTACCAAAGGAGGTGTCGACACTGTTGAAGAAATGAAAGCTACATACTCTGACTCAAGACAAAGCTGCCGTTGGCCACTAACACATTTTTTCTTGTTACTGAACATTGCTGGAATCAATAGTTTTATCATACTCCACGCAAATTCACAAAGCAGTATGAACCGCAGGGAATATACGAAAATACTGTTAAATGAGCTCTGCACTTCTCATTTGAAACCACGAGCTATGGTGAAAAGTCTACCTTTACCACTGCAAATAAAAGTTAAGGAACTGGCAGGAACATCTGAACCAACTAAAGCTGTTGAGAAAAATATCCCTGGACTGTGCAGATTTTGTTCGTGGAAGAAAAACAGGACGACCAGCACACGTCGTGTGAAGTGCACAGCTACATCTGCAGAGTGCACACTATAACAACATGCATCAGCTGCTCTACAGAATAGCTTCCAAATTATGATGATGATGAAGACTAGCAAACTTCCAAATGCTGTTCGGCACTACATTTTGTGAATAAGTGAACATTTCACTGAGTAATAAAATAATCTGTGAAAGGTATCACGTTCGTAAGCGGCGATTCTTTGTAAATCCAGGCCCCTATTGTTTTTCTAGTGCAAACATATGCAAGACTAGTAATAGCTGTAGCACTTACAAAATTTAAGAATATTTTATTTTCCCAATGCTTTATTATTTTGTAATCATGACATATATATAATTATTATATCACTGTTAGTTTCAGTGTGCAAATGTGTGCAATTTTACCAGTTTTGTATTATGCAGTTTTATTTTTCTTGTAAAATATTTTTAGTCAGCAATATTGTCATAAATAATATATTATATAATTTTATCACAAAATTTTTGGGTGTAAATGTATGAATATTTACCAGATATTACATTATTTAATGCTATGAGTTATATGGATGGATATAAATTTCTTGAACTTGTTCTGTTTAAAGTGTTTTAGAAGGTCTAAACTCATGTATTAAAATGTAATGAATCCTATTACGAAGATGCTCTACAGTTACTTTATATATTCCGTTAGTAAGAGTAGGGTCAATGTAAAATAAAAACACTTTTTTTCAGACAATTTTTAAAAACCTGGTCAGAATGACCGCGCGCGACTTCTTATGTGACAACATTAAGCGCGCCCGTCTACCACAATTTTCATCACCATTTTTTATTTGTACCAGATATTTTAAAATGTGACAAAATTTGGCTCTTATCTAATTTTTTTATCTCTCATAGTTATCGCGTAATGGCTTGTTAAAGTCATATTTTGCATGTTTCCGTTTTAACGACTACACTAAAACCAACTGACATAGCAAACTAAAAAAAAAAAAAAAAATCACAGTGAAGAAAGACATTGCAGGCTACAATGACATGCTCATAAAATCAAAGAATAAAAATTATTTGAATTTTAAAAAAAATGCTGAAACTGAAAATAAAAATTAAAAAATTCAATTATTTTCTTAAAATACAAATAATTTTTATTCTTTAATTTTATGAGCATGTCATTTTACCCTGCAATGTCTTTATCCACTGTGATTTTTTTTGAGTTTGGTGTATAGGTTGGTTTTAGTGTAGTCGTTAAAATTGAAACATGCAAAATATGACTTTTAACAGGCCATTACGCGAAAACTATAAGAGAGAAAAAAATTTCATAAGAGCCAAATTTAGTCACATTTTGTGTCTAAAGTAAGAAAAAAAATATCTGGTACAAATAAAAAATAAAATAATAATGATGAAAATTGTGGTAGCCGCGCCCGTAAAGGTTAAATTTATAGCAGACAATCGCAGAGTAAAAAAAAAAAAAAAAAAAAAAAAAAAAAAAAAAAAAAAAAAAAAAAAAAAAAAAAAAAAAAAAAAAAAAAAAAAAAAAAAAAAAAAAAAAAAAAAAAAAAAAAAAAAAAAAAAAAAAAAAAAAAAAAAAAAAAAAAAAAAAAAAAAAAAAAAAAAAAAAAAAAAAAAAAAAAAGTACATATTTTTCAGTTCCCACACGACATTGATTTTGAATGATCAACGTAATGTGGCTGAGACCTGGCAACAGCATGCGCCATAAGCTCTGTACTGCAATCTAGAGACGGTCTATAGCAAGGTGTACGAATGTGGAAAGATGGTCAACATGAGAACTTTACAGTTTTAAGATAAGGGGAACTAAAGAAGCATTACGTTACTGTAATTTAAGTAACTTAACTGGTTTACTAGTAATCAGGTAAGTCATAACTGAACACCTGGCAAACAGCAATCACTGTAAAATTTCACACGTCAATTATATGTCTGAAAAAAAAAAACGGCAAATCAAAGTTGATAAACGTAAAACGAAAGCAAAGTACACCATTAAGTCAATTGATACAAACAGCAAGATAATTAATAATTATCTTAGGGTGTTACGTTACGTGTATATTTGAACTACAAAAGGTTTTTTGTTACAATCGAAACCGTTTTCCTGGCACAGATTGTATGTTGTGTATGGGTATGTGTTTGACAACTATTTCTGTTTAATTCATATGCATATTGTTTAACTTATATCAATTTTACTGTGGCCCTTTTGAAACTTTGTGTTACATTTACTAATTATTTCATTTTCGTGGTACTGGTAGGGTACTATGTATATCGGCAGATAGGCGGAATGTAAATAGGTACTTGTAATTCAGAAATTATAAGATTATTTTTATTGCATTTCTTTTTTCAATTTTCCGTAATATTTCACCTTGATAAAAAAATCCAAATTTCCCCATTTTCACATCAATGAAAAAAAAAAAAAAACAATTTTTCCCTGTTTTTCCGATTTTATTCCGAAGCTTCGGAACCCTACGCGTTTTCGAGTGTTTTTTGCCAACAAAAATAGCCTAGTTACTTGTTCATAGTTTCTAGGGTATTTAAAAACCGCTTAACAGATCCTGTACAAGTGTGGGCCGCAACGAGACGTGTATGTTCGACAGGTACTCTACTGAGCCCCAACAGTTAAATTTATCGCCTTCCGGATTGTTGAACTGCGATGCAGCGAGTTGGAAATACACTTCTTCACAAAACACCCTATACGAACTGGTAACACACTTGAAAGAAAATATATTCAAGTACTTCTCCAACGTGGTTAAAAACGGATTTTCACACAGGAATTACGATATCTACTGTTCAGACATACACAGCCTAGTAGTGGGTTCAATTAGGTCGTTCGGGATAAAGTGAGCACTAAGATTTAACCTTTGAAAAATATCACTAGCCGTTACTACATATAATTCAAGTTACATTGCAACTTATATGGTTGGCACGGCAGCGAATAGCTGGATGCAGTTATGTGTACTGTTACCAAGGGTTGAAAAAGTACAAAGAAATGCCTCGTAAATTTTACAAAAAAAATTAGCTATCCAGTTTACCTTAAGTAATAAATACGAAAACAAAATAACATTCAAGGTTCTCTAAAGTATATTAATAGGTACCGTATTATTTGTTAAAGCACAATAATAAAACCACGTAAAAAAACCTATGTCTGGAAAGTCACACTTGAACATATTCGCGCAAATATTAGAAGTGAACATGTTTTGTACACACGAAGGGGTGGGTAGCTAATTCGTATCAACTAATGTATCGTAGATTTGTCTCGTATCCATTAATTAGTGATATGAAATAAATGTAGGTATATTTTAATTTTAATTTAAGTTTTATATTATTTCACCTGCGTTGAAATAATGTTTCGTACACGTGCACCATTTCGGGACTTCGTTTGTAGAATGAGCGACTTTCTGACATGGCTTGCGATATCGCAAGGGGAAGGGACGTGATTTCATGTGGCTCCAAGATTTTAAGTTTCTCTCGTTTCTTAGTCAACTCATTCTTGTCCAATAGAAGAGTTAAACGATTCTACTTCAACTTAAGAGAACTACTGATAAGGGAAAATAAAGTGGTTACATAAGTTTTTGCTCAATGTTAATTTTGTTCCTACCATAAGTAATTTAGACACTTTCAGTTAAAAACTTCGTAGTCGTTTAAAAAACCAGGACATAATGCCACGACGCGAATTCCTTGATTGTTGTGTGTTGGAGGTAAGGTTAGATGTAGTGCTAACATGGTCGTAGACTGAATTTATTTCCGGGGAGAAGGAAAAAAGGCATTACGAAATTTCTTCGACATACCTCTGAATGTCAAGACTGGTCAATACCAGTTTTTAAAAGGGTTACCCAATAGTTTTCAAACTTCTCAAAGTTTAAAATCAATTGAAAACTATTATTCTACTGTTTAAACAATCGTGGACACATTACTGTAAATGGCTAACAAATTAAAAAATTATAATAATACAGTGTTCTATTTTAGACACTCCAGTAATTAGTGAAGTCGTAGCAAGCAACTCCATGAAACAGCAATTTTATGGTTTTTAGGAACACGAAATTTCTCATTATTTTGAAATTTATCACAAAAAAAAAACCGAGAATCACACGATCTATTTCCAAAGAAATTCTTTACTGTATACAAACCGGCATCCAAAAATAATGATATGTAGATAAATGAGGTAATAAATATTGTAAAGTTCTAAAACTTAAATTACAAAAAGGTAAACAATCGTAGTTAATTTATACAGTACAATTGAATTTTTAAATTATATCTTACACCACGACTTGAACTACCACAAGAAACACTACTAATACAAGAATGTGGCTAAATAAGTCAGTACAATTGCACAGACAAAAATTTATTCGTTCCTTAAAAGAAATACCACGACATAGCATTGGCAGTTAACTCTCAACCTATACGGATGAAACACTCCCCCCTCTTTCACCATGGGTCCCCTGGGCTACATATAGATGCTTGTAAACATAAATCACTTATGAGAATCTGAATTGGAAGATACGAAACTTAAACGCGAACGAAGACAATACGAGCACAATTCATACTAGGCACAACAATGCTGCCGTATAGGCCAGCAAAGAATCATTACCGTTATTTAATTTGAAATAACGATTTTTTGGCATTTTGAAAAGAAACGAGGTGTTACCAGCGTAGCTGATAAGCCTTCTTTCCTCAAAGTGAGTACAAATTAACCCTGACGGTTAAAATTGTTTACGAACATCTAGGAATATTAATAATAATTTTAATTAAGACATACGATAAACGAAACATACAATAGGTAAGTCAGCTTACTACGTAATTTTACCTGTAACCATACTCATTAAAATGAGGAAAAAATTTGTGAGATGCATTTCTATCATAAAGATAAAGAATGGCAGCAGATTTCAAAAATATTACCAATGGATGAACGAAATACACACACGTGTAATCAACTAACTAGAATATACGCGCCGAGATAAATTAACATCGGAAAAATTTTTCCCCAAGTATGTCATATTGCGCAAAAATATTACATGGTCACCATTATAAAAATATGAACACGTGATAAACGAAACACAGACAAGTTAACTTTGTAGCGTATGTGTACCAAGTTTGATGAAATCCATTAAAATAAATTTCAACATACATGGCATATTATGCAAAAATATAAAAATGACTACCGTTACGTATTACTATGCTAAATACACACGTACCAGCACGCACACACGCGCGCACGCACACACACACATTTTCCTTCGGAAAGTAGGCTAAAAGATAGAATTATGAATCGCTGTTTTAACTAGGTTGCTTACATGCGTGAAGTATGACCGATACCAATTTTGTGAGATATTTTCGAAATGCAAATCTTTGGTTTTTGTGATTTCGTTTTTCATTTTTACGATTACAAGTTTAGTTACTTAAATCAAGATTTGGAGTTACAGACGGAATAATGAAAACATCATATCGAGATGATTGACTTTTCGCCTGTCGTACAGCTGCGACATCGCAGTCGAACGTGATTGCTGCCTGTGGAATACTACCGTGTATCTCGGTTCCGTCAGCGATGATGGAAGAGGAAAACTGTACCGGATTCTCTGCTCCAAAATAACCACATATGCACGATAATCTTCAATGCGGGTGATGGGGGCACAACAGGGGTGTCCTCCAACTTCATCTGAATGCTCGTCTAACCTCACATGAACAACACCAACAGTTCTAACTGAACCATTTTCATGCTAGGTCCTTGTTAGAGAACATCTGTAACGTAAGACGAACATTATCACCCAAAATGTCCACTTTGACTACTTAAGAGAGATCGAATGGAACCTAAGGGCACCATGAAATTGTGACCCTCATAATAAGAGTCACTGTCCTGTGTAAGGTACGACGTGGCAGTTAAGTCGTAAGGATAGTCAGGGGCCTCCCTAGATAGGCTGCGTTTGTGTGTGAGAGGCAGGAGCGGTAAGAGCGCCACTAATCGACGTACGTAACACATTATCGCCGCTCCGGGCAAGCTGCTCAGATGGCTACTATTATCCTTTTGTCTACTCACTATACCCACTTGCAGTCAAATCTCAAAATATTTGGTGTGCAATACCATGATACAGAAGGGTTGTGCTCTAAAATTCAAGATTTTTTATTGGTCCCCCAACAGAGTTATTTGGCCTTGAAAAATGACATTTTGTTCAATTTCCACGATTTTCTATTTTTTTTTTTTTCAAAAAAGAAGGAGTGTCTCAATATCAAAAGTTGGTGTATTTACACATCTAGTTACATAGATTATGTAAAATAATACTTGGTTTCGAGAGACTCATCCCCTTTTTGAGTAATAGTTCTTTAAATAAAGGACATTTAACCAAAAAAAACGGTGGCTTCAAGGTGAAATTTTACCTTGTAGAATTGTATTTAAGTGCAAATTGTATACCTCATTTTGTAGCATGTTTCTTATTGAACAAATTGTTTCTTGAATGATGTTAAGACTAATAATAAATGATCTAGTCCAGTTGTTATAAAACACCTACATAGTGCAAATATGCTGCACTCTGTCTAACAAAGACGGCAACTACAATAAAAAACCAGCAGAAATATAATTGAAATTCTACAATTTTTGCTGTACCTACCGTGTAGAATAGGATACAATTTAAAAAATATATATTTAAAAAAAATGCTATGGCAACTGCTACTGGACCACTTCATTTGTAATGACCCTGTATGAAAATCACTGGAATAAGATCAATATATTTCGCTTTCTTTCGCATAGCCTACCTACATTGCGACTTTTTATTGTTTTGCATTCCATACAAACAAATATTAACAAAAAATTACACACACGAAATTTTGTTTCGAATTCAATTCACCATACACGACGAATCGTTCGGCTGCGAGACACTGTAGTTACACTACTGAACCAGTTTAGGACATGGGATGAAGAAAACTGCTGACTAAAGGAAGCCCGCATCTTATTATTAACCTTTCCAGACATAAACTCATAGTCAGCAAAGATAACAGAACCGTTTTTTCTCCTCTTCGGCGCCCAACACTTCTAGCGACACTCAACTGTCGAATTTGTAGGGCGAACATGTGGCGAGCACATGACGTAAAACATTTCACAGCTTTATACAAGAGAACGGATAAAGCTATTGAGGTGAGGTTGCTTTTAAAAATAGATTTATCTCATTACGAACAACTTCATCGCTTTCATCCCCCATATAACTTGAACAGCAAAAAAGTTTCTCACTGACCAACTTTTTGATGTTTTAGTTTGTTAGAAAGCGCACATAATGTTAGAAAAATATTTCTGTACAGTTACCGAAAAAAAATCTTACCCTTCAGATTTCTTCGTTGGCGTCCAGATATATTAAATTTGTGCTTTTGATTCCTTAGTTATGAAGTGATATATTTAAGGGGGATTGATCCTTGTCAGATCGGTTGTACGGTTTTTCTCATAAATCAGATAATGGACACATTGTTTTGCTTTTTTCACGCTGACAAGGCATAGTTTAGGATTTCATTCACTTTTTGGAACCAATATGGTATTGTTTCTGTTAAAGTTGCGGCCTCTGTAGTCTCTCCCGTAAATAAAGCAATTTTTCCTTTTTAGCTGTTTCCCGTTGCAAAATAATGAGTATGTTATGGTTCCAGCAATTACAGAAAATCGAATAAGTTTGTCTCTATGCCTTGTCGTGACAAAAATTTTGATACATCGACTGGAATAGAAGTTATCGAGAAGAAACAGATAAATCCAAGGATGAAAACAGTACCAAGTTAAAAATATTTGTTCTTTAATTTTTTCAACCCCTTAAAATGGTGTAAATGATGTCTATGTCACTCGATGCGCATTTCGATGCTGTATAATATGCAAAAATATTAAGATCAAAGTTACAAGGTGAAAATTTGAGGATTTTTGGCAACAGCGCTCGCCGAAACAAGGACAGTGCTTGTGACAGTTACCGTGCATTGGAAAGAGAGCGCAAATGTACATATAACACTGTACTGCAATCTAAATGTGAGATGCTGTATAATAAGTAAATGTTGAGAATGAATCGGATAGGCCTTTTCTCAGCTTTTCTCCTTATTTTAATTACCTATTATAGTTACTAAATATTATTTTGCCACCACAGGTTTAGTATAATTTCAGAACGATTTTAAAGAAATTTTTCCGGGAAAAAAAAGTTTTCCTGTTTTTTACTTCCTTTTATCAATTTTTCTGGAAATTTTAGAACCCTAGTCGTAACTCGCTGCAACATAGTTGAAGGGCAGGTGACTTATCGAATCATTGCTACTCTGTTCCACGCATATTTCAGCCATGCTGCATTGCCGCGGCATTAATCGCACTTCGCTAATAATGTTTTACCCTAAATTTTATGTCACGTAAAAGCAATTTCAAATTTAAAAACAAGTACCGTAAACCCGGAAACTGTTTGAATTTATGTGTTTCTAGATGCAAACCTATCACTCTTTGGGAGATGAGCTTGAGCAGTCACGTTGAAAAATAGTTGCAAAAACCGTATTTTTGCCAATAGGCCTACACCGTTTATGGTACATTTTACTTATCAAACAGCACCCAATCAAATCGACAAGCTCTTTTTTATGTTGCGGCAACAGTTTTCAAATTACAACCTTGATAAAACAAGGTCGTTTGTTCTGCGTAAATGTGTAAAACTTGTTTTTGTTATCACAAAAGGCTAGTTTACAGACACAGTGGTAACTATCGTGACAGCAGTTACCACGATAGTCTAATGATAGTTACTGTTGCGATAGTACCTTAGTCCTTAATACACGCCCATCGAAGTGCCTATCTTGTACGCTGTGTGACTACGGTACTAGCAGAAACGAACGTAATAAGTGTAAAAATATTTGACTAAAAAGTTTAAAAAATTTTACATCATAGCAGACGACGGTTAGAGAAAATATACCAAAAACCACCTGCTGACTTACTGGCAAATCAATCACTGTACAAATTTAATTTCGGGTCTACTGCAATGGTAAAGTTTCGTTCAACTTCAGTAAATATATTAGTTATTTTGGGCACCTACTGTTAACAATGTATAATGTCTGTCGCACAGAAAGGCAAAATTTTCAGTAGGCCTAAATATAAACAAAAAAGGTCGACTGACATTGCACTGAACATCTACAACACTTGAACACCATATACTTTCAGACGTTCATACCAAATTTTACTTAAGTTATAGGGGGCATAACGATGCAACGTAGTTTACACGAAGAAAATTGGAGTGATACTCTACGAGAGTAGATGATATTTATAAGGCCGTTCACGGTAAAGTGAGCACTGCATAAAGTTTTTTTTCAGCCGTTTTGTAGCCATCTTTAGTATTTTTAATACGAAAACTTCCACATAGCTAAAAACCAGTGTAAATATTTCAACACACACAAAAATTCACATTTATTGGCCTAACAAAACATAAGTTCTGCTGAGTGCTCAGTTAATAGTGAACAGCCTAAGTTGCAATACTATCAACCATCTATCTTGACCTGAGATCGTGAGTCGTGACAGCGCAAGATAATCAAGCAGTTAATACAGCAAGAGTAAACATCGTACTTTACTATCAGTGTTAACTAGACTAACGAATTTTACTCAATCGAGATGTGTATTTTAAAATTGTGCCTGAATTTCACACACACATTTTACCTTATTTTGGTATAGTTTAAAGTTTGGAAGATTTTGGCATGTGTGTTTACAATATTTCTAAAGCATCAGGTGCCACCACGAGGTACGGTTTAACATCCTTGTAAATATTTTTAATTAAGACTATATTACTGCGCCATTTTTTCTTTCTTTACGGAACGATGGCGCAATACCTACTTTTCTTAAGACATCGTATACAGTACTTGTTACATAATATTATATTTGACTTCAAACTACCTACTACCATCCTATAGAAATTTCTACCAGAAGCCAGTTGAAAAACTATGCAATCAGCCACTACAGAAAGCCAAACGGTATTATTTAAAGTGCACTAAAGACTGTAATAGTTACATTAGTTCCCTATGTGAATAAAGTTTATTTTCTTAGACGCATGCTGTTTTTCAGTTCCATCAGTATTTTTTGTTTAGTATTTTAATTTAAGCAGCACCAATTCACTGATGAAAACGATATCGTTATTATTAAAACGCTTTTGGTATTTTTTTTATCCAAATGTGTCCCCCAGAAATAACCTATGCTAAAAGTCTTATACTTCTCGATACTAAAAAAAGTCTAGCTACAGTTTCACTTTAAAATCAATTTAATTTACACTGATGTATATGAATATGAAACAAAGTGTTATCTTTTTCTCGTCTAAGCACAGAAAATGTTTCGGGAAAAAAAAAACTAAAGCAAAGTAAATGCACGTAACAAACATCAATGTGCAAAAAACGAGGGAAATGAGCATTATCAAGAAAGAACTAACCCACCATGTAGCACAACCAACTGATCTGGCCGTGGTTCAGTAGTATTGGTCAGGTCACTATCCCCCTTCCTTACCAAAGACGATTAAGGTTCTAGTCCCGGTGGGGCCGCACCCGATTTTATAAGTGGGGAACATGGTGGATGTTGCCTGTAGCCGGCGGGTTTCCTCGGGGCGCTCCCGTTTGCCAGACTCGCATTCCGCCGTTGCTCCATGCTCATCTTATGGTCAGCAGCGCTCAAGGCGTGAATTATTCCGCGTGAAGCATCTTCATAAAACATTAAAATGCACAATGAATAAAACTGATTTTCGGCTCGAACCTGTCTGCCGGAATTTACGTCTGCGCCCTCTCCGATTCTAAATTTGAACAAAGTGTGCAGTCATACCTAAAGCAATGAACACATATGCTGTGTAACGTTGAACTAATTCAGTACAAGACACAAAACATATGTTACGACAAACCTAAATAATACATTATTTAAAACTGGCATTTTTTTCCCAAATTTATTTTTTGTTGATGTTTAAACAGTATTTTAAGTTTTGCCGCCAAACTACCGCCGCGTAAGATAAATAATCTATTTCAACATTCAGATCTAGATATTTGGTACGAATTATTTTTCAAATTATGTCCACGAGTTACGTTGCTCCAAAGTAAATTTATTTTAAACTATTCTTACTTTTGACAGGCGTGCAAGCACAGTTTACATGCCAAAATATTTTCGTTTATTTCTTATATGCATATTTTCTCCAGTATTCGTGCGTAATTATGTAATTTCAGGACCGCATAATAAACGATTTAGTAGGAAGTTTGAATTCAAAAACCAATACACTACTAAATTCTTGTATCTAAAATTACATCAGCAGAATCTACAGGGCGGTGGATAAGTTTCAGGGGACACACGACACGACACACTAACAAACGACATGAGCACTGGTAAAAAAAAAAAGGGGGGGGGCAGGATATACAATGCACCTCCACCCCCTCCTCCTTTCCAAATGTTAGAAATGGCGCCGAAAATAATAGTACATGGGCACCCAAATGTTAATGAACGTATAACAGGTGTGTTCTAGTAACGTTGTTTGAAAACTCACTCATCCTCAACATGAATTTATGAAAAATAAAGAATCACTTTGTGTAAAATAGAAAAACTGTTTATATACTGTAATTTTTGTTTTCCTCTTTTTCTTCGCTTCTACATTATTGATATTTCTTGACGCCTTTTTAGATATTACGAAACATGTAATTTGTGTTGCTATTGAATGGAATTAAAATATGTAACGCAAGTGCAAATTCCCTTCAAACAATAAAAAGAGGCCGGGGGGGGGGGGGGGGGAATTTCTTGCCCCTCACTTAACGGGAGAGCTTGTTTCGAGCATGTGTACATTTCGTCCCGAGAAACGCAGCCTAAAGCCAGATAGAAAATAAGGACAAGTCGCCACACACCCAGCATGGCACTTGCTGCGATAAGGCACGGCGGTAGCGCGCACGTGGCACTTATGATTCCCACAGGCTGTTCATGGTAAAGTAAGCACATTTAAATGCGTTATTGACATGTTATCTTCAGAAATTTATATCTACCCGCCACTTGTCAATGTAAATATTTCCATGTACCTTGACAAACACCGATTAAACATTTTATTGCTCTCAAAAAGTTAACGTCGGAGATTATTGAGTCTTTTGAGGACTTTGAAAGGGTAAAGTAAGCACTTCTGTAGCTCCGGGTACTTCTTTCCTTGCAGTTAATTTGCATGTTTCGGAATTTTTTTTTGTTTACCATAAGCACAGTACGTACCGTAAGTAATAAACACAGTGCATGCATTTCACTGTACTATGGAAAGTCATTTTCAAATTTTTTTAAATTTTAATCATAAATTAAAATTTGGCCATATCCCCAATTGTTTAAGATTCAAAATGAAACAAAAACAAAAAAGAAAACAAAAAAGTTAAAGACATATTAAAATTAAATAATTTCCTACTTTTGTTATTTACACTGTCGTCTTCAAATGTGCTTACTTTATAGCGAACTGCCTATACTGGCCGTAGATGTTAATGGAAAACGATTTCGACAAGGTGCTGAGTTTGTATCCATCAAGACTCCTATAACAAACCATAACAGTGCACCAAATTTGGCCATTTATCTCATTTAGCTTCCATTAATGCCAAAACACGAAACGTGTCGCCGCTGTCGCAGTATTAGACAATCTAGTGACGATACTTCGCACGAGGCGATCGCAGTATCGCACTGTTGAACAAAGGCAAGCCGTTTAAGTGTTACGAGCCTCTGTTGAGGCGCTATCAGTGCGGCAGCTCTCCAATCCCTGCCGAGTATGCAATTATCGTACATACGTATATGAATAATACGAGATAGATAGCATGTCGACGCACCCGTTAGCCGTAGTAACGTAAGTTAGGACGTGTTTACTACTGTGTTACCCAGAGTACGTGAGGTTAAGGACGAAAACTACATACACTGCAAGGACTGTGGCGCGCAGACAGTAAGGCCTACGCCAGTGTTAACATTGCTAACGTGTTTTCAATCAAGTTATTGTAGAAACGCATGCCAATTGTTGGTATCATGTTTCCAACATTGCTGCTGGCATTGTTAATATTTACAAGGAAATGTTAATAACATGTGTTACAACATTTTGTGGAACGGATTTTCTATCAACAAAAGTTACGAACTTTGAAACATGGTAACAACTTTGTTGCCAACACTGTTGATATCGTTATTTTCCCGACCCATTCTAGATCAGTCTGGATCAAACTATGTTAACAAATATTACTAGCAATATTGTTTGCATTTGTGTCATGAACAATATTTATTAAAGTCCGTTCATTATTCATATTACTTTGTTAGCAACAGTGGGGTATTCAGCGATTTTTGTTCATGGGGCTTAGCCGCCCCTAGAAAACTATTAGCCCTCTCTACTAAAACATCTCTGAAACTATTATCTTTGTAAAATGCTCAGAAGATCTGGCAAAGAGAAAGGGGCTTTAGCCCTCCTCATAATGTGATTATTATACGACAATGCGATTATCAACATAGCTGTAAACTAGTGTACAACAGCTTAAGACTTTGTTGGTGTAAACTGGCCTTTACACTCACCCAGGTCCGGCCAGCAGGCCGCCTCAAGTCCCAGCTCGAGCACGCAGTCCATGACCACGCACGCACGCGGCGCGGCGTCCTCCTCGCGACTGGCAGGGCGCCGGCCGGCGTGGCGTCAACAAAGCCGCGCGTGCAGGTACGACACCTGAGTGCCCTCACCCCACCCCGCCCCCAACCCACACTTCATTCACACTATGCCGCCTGCCGTTTATGCAGCCCCGCTTATACAACACTACTGGCAACACGTGTTTTCCTCAACAAGGCTATATATACCCTCTTGTGTTCAATTTGTCCATTAATGAACAAAAATATTACTTTCACTGACATATATTATTATTATTATGTATAGCACTTTAACACTCTACAGAGACCTTCGGATTAATTCACCACATTTTTTGCACGTCCATTACCACATAATTCTGAAACGGCAAGCACTTATTTAGTATTTTAAAATAGCACCTGGGGCCGCGGTGGTCGAGGGGTCACACCTCTTGCCACCTACCTAGGCGATGCAGATTCGATCCCCGACGGGACCGGTGCCGGATTTTTCACATGCGGAAAAAGTGCCGGATTATTGCCGTTGGCCGACGAGTTTTCTCGGGGATTTCCCGTTTCCCCAGTCTTTCTCACTTCGCAGCTGCTCTACGCTCAAGCATCTCGCCTCACCTTATTCATTCTTCGGGCCAGAGGGCGACAGGCATGTCTCACTAGCCGACCCAACCTTCACTCCGGCCTTCTCTCACCCACATTGTGACCCTACCAGAAGGCGGGAACACGTGGCGGATTTTATATATTTTAACAGTCAGGATGTCACTAATATATGAGTTTAAGTCGAAGTAACACAGCTTACCAAAGAGATGTAACTATAAATTGTAAACACATGTGTCCAAATCAAAATAGGCAAAAAACAAGTAATTCCAAAGTAGACTGCAATGCCCCACCTTAAGACTATGTACCTGATGTATGAATGGTGTTGTCAAATACCACATATCATTTTCACGTGAAACTGCTAGGTTTTTTTCCCAATTATGATAACATTCACACTTCAAACTATTCTTGTATATCAGAAAAAATCATTTTGGGCCCCTTTAATTGCACAAACAAAATTTGTTTTATAAACTATCGTGACCCTACAAATACCACACAGAATCCTAAGACACAAAACTTGAAGCCTGCCTTGGTCACTACACATTATCCACAAATAAAATTGTAAGTCACTGCTTATAGTCTCGTAGAAAAAGCTATATTACTGTTACAAGTTTGAGACATAAACTTCATATGTGGGCAATTCCCATGAGTTCTTTAAGGATAGAGGTATTATAGTTATAAATAAAAGAGTTAAATTAAGTACTGGATTTAATAGCTCACGAAGCTACGAAATACACAAAACAGTAATCAACTATAACTCTCACAACACAATTAGTTATGCACACAATTACCACTGTGTCACAGACACGTTAGTTTACTTTCACAATTAAAGCACAAAAAATGTCTACCATCAATTAATTAAACAGTACAAATCACAATAAAATTCAGTCATATATACAATCAACATCTTTCAAGTAGTGACAGTGTACAACCTTAATAGTCCGCCGTAGTGATGAATCGTCGTGTGCTGCGCAGCACCCCGAGTGCACCGCTGTCTTCACTCTTGAGGTCTTCG